>JASAOG010000134.1:332500-510000 GCA_030265305.1 Biomphalaria pfeifferi
TTCAAAAGGGTAATATAGTATGTTAGGTTGATCGAGAGTTTATTACAATTCATAAAAACAAAAATAAAGGGAGTGTTCCGGACGGACATGATTATCGATATAAAGCCTGGGACAGATCAACGGGCGTAGCCAGTCTGTACTGCTAGTCTTGTATAAATCTACAAAACTTTATAATAATTCAGCGAAAATACCTGAAGACGAATACTATGTTCAAGATAAATATTTATAGTGCCCTAGCCAAGTTTAAATTATTTTTGTTTTATACTTTGATTATACGGATGTATGCAAACGCGACATGAAGCTCTTTAAAATCGACACTAGCAGCTCGGAAGAGGTGGCACTGGATAGATCCACATGGAGAGAGAGCATAAAGGAAGGGTCCTGGATTGCAAATGTCATACACTACAGAAGCAGAATGAAAGGTGAAAATGCAACGGCTCCTGATGATTATATATGCCCAACCTGCGATCGCAGCTGTTTATCAAGGATTGCCCTCTTTAGTTACACAAGAAGTTGCAAAGGGAAACGATCGTCTCTCGAGACGTAAAATGCCCCAGGAATACTTTGATTAATAATAACAGTCAAACTAGAGTTTTCCCAAATGGTGGCCAACGAGCTATTCACTCTTTTCCCAACGATATACATCAGCTATCTAATTACTAGGAAAATTGTTAGAACGTTTTCGATATCCGAGTCCGCGTTCCACCCTTTACACACAGATTTCCACAAATGTACGAGTTTAATTGAGGTAATATTGAAAATATCTATCTATCTATCTATCTATCTATCTATCTATCTATCTATCTATCTATCTATCTCTCTATCTATCTATCTATCTATCTATCTATCTATCTATCTATCTCTCCCTCTCCTTCTCTCTCTCTCTCTCTCTCTGTATATATATATATATATATTATTTTTGTTTTGCTTATTTCATGAATATATAACTGGATGACATTTTTCGATTTCTTTCCAAAAGACATTTTAAAAAATTGACATCAGTTTAATACCCGAACAAGCTAAGGTACTTTTAAAAGATATATTTTAAGAATTGGGTAGCGGTGGTTTTGTTGACACATCTCCCCTTGACGTAGGTAAAGTCAAACAAATGAAGACAACACCAGCACCGAGCACTGGCGATCATCTCCTTCTGACTGGTCATTACCTGAGATACATAACCCGTCCCCTCTCTTCTGGGCACATTTCACTCCCTTGAACATAGTCTTTCACGGGTAAGACGACTGTGCACTATCCATTGGTCCAGTACGCTGACAGACTGACAGACTGGCAAGACTTTCGTCATTTCATGCTATTCTTTTTTTTGTCTTCTGAAAACCTGGTGGCAGTCTTATATAAACAATGACAAAGTCGAGTCGAAGCGAGGAAAAGACAAAATGATAAGTCAGATTGATTAATGGACATTGTTATAGTTAACATAAAATAAATTTTCTTAGCAGTTATAAAAATAATTACTCAAATAACTTTTATGTAAAGTACAAAAACTACTCATGTTTTTTGCTTAAAAATGTGTTTAAAAATGTATTACAGACAGGGTCTTTTTTTCACTATATTATACTAATATAAACAAAGGATACATTCTCCTCTCCCCTCCTCCCCCCCCCCGAAATTTTAAAAATAACTTTGTCTATTTCATGCACACATACTGTGAAGTATGGATGGCTGCCTGGTGTTGTTTCATGTTAGTGATGTAACAATAATTAAATAACAAACTTAAATACCAAAAAATAACAGACACAAATATCTCTTGTTCTGTCCATGATAAATACGTCTTAACACATACACTCTTACAAAACAAAGATATGCATCATTCTTTTTAAAGAAATAATACAATTATCGTAAATAATGTGACCAAAACATTTCGCGCCAAAAAGTCCCATGCGCCAAAAAAAAAACGGCTGCGCTAAATAGAAAAGTTCAGCGTATGCGGAAGAAATACATTTTTCCCAGTTCTCATTAAGTAACTAAGTCTATTGTAGGCCTCAAAGGACGGGTTCATTAATTTCATCTAATATTGTAGAAGTATTGAGTGTATATTGTTATCAACATATCTTGTCATGTGTTAAAAATTTAGAAAAATAAATGGACAGCAAATTTGCATCTCAGACGTGGTTTAAAAGTTTAGACTAAATTGCTTGCACCGATCAATCAAATATATAGGTCTTTCTAGCACTTCTAAAATCATTTTTTTTTCAAATTATAATATAGTATTTTTGTTTAGGAAGAATGGTCGAGAGATAACTACATTGCATATAAAATGAAAGGGTCTCAACCTTTTGCACGTAAAAGTGTCATCAGACGACAAGTTTAGATCCACTTAGAAAAAAACAACAAATCAATGACGTTTTCTTATTAAAAGTGTCACGTGATCTCTCTCTTTGGAGAGGAGATAATTACAGTTTTATTAAAGACCACCCTGTGTCAGCTTTTGCAGCAGTGAACTTTTCAGTTACTTTCAAATAAATTATAACACAAAAATAAATATGAGTAAAGCTTATAAAATAGTCGAGGCCAGTAAAGACAAGGTCATCAAAAATAAAAAAAAAGGTCTTTCCCATTGAAATACGAAAAATTGTTTTGCTCATTGCATAGAATGACGTAATCAAATGATCATTAAAGTAAGAAAAGGACAAAGTGGATATCTAACCTAAAGGGTGGTGGCCAATTATTGTACAAATACAAAGGAATCATTTGTAGGATTCGGCCTCAGGTCTTGCTAGGCAAGGAAGAACAGGCTTGGGCCAAGGAGCCATACATTCATTGGCCTACTTCAGTCGTAGAACGACTATGGTTCATCTCAAACACTATTTTTCTGTCCATAAATATTGCAGGCACTGGCGGATCCAGGATTGGGGGAGGTAGGAGCGATCCCCCCCCCCCACTCGGCCGACCCCACCGTGGGGTGGGTGAGCGAATTTTAGTATAGAATTCACACAATTGTATATGCGACTGTATTATTTATGTTAATAATATATACTAATTATTTATATTTCAACCTATTTTTAGATTATTTCGCCCCCCCTCTCTAGTATGTTGGCCGATTTGCTGGGGTCGGGAGAAGGCGATGGCATCAATCCCGCCCCCCCCCCCCCCCCATAAACTCTCGAGTGGGGGGAGGCGGTCCAATTTATTTGTAGAAATCACAGCTTGCTAACAGAACCAATTAAATATCTATATGATTGAAGAACAACTTGTAATTGAAATTTTAATCGATCTTTAAGTTATTTCGTTCCCCTGTTGGCCGATATTCTGGGGGGGGGGGGGGGGGGGGGAAACATCTACTGCCCGTCCCACCTAAACCCTTTGAGTGGGGGGGGGGGGCGGTCCTATGTTTATAGTTTGTGAACAAAATTAGTTAAATTAATATAAACATTTTATACTATGTCGCTCCCCTTCTGGTATCTTGGCCGATTCGGTGGGTTAAGTGGGTAGGGCAATTGCATCTACTGCCCTTCCCATTCTAGCCTCTGAGTTGGAGGGGGCGGTCCTATTTTTATGGAGAAATCATAGTTTGTGAACAAAATTAGTTGAATATCTATATAATATAAACTACGTATGTGAACCCATTGTATATTATGTCGCACCACACATCTCAAATTTAATGATTAGTAAATATAAAATAAAAAAGGGTTGTACCAGGTGGGAGGGGCGATACATGCAATCACCTTTCCCCTATCGGACAAACCAATCCTTTTTCTTTTTGTATTTTAGCTAAGAAATTTCAAAAAAAAAAATTAAAAAATCTGTCACTAATATAATTTATATAGGCTATAAATTAAATTCTTATATCGAGTCGCCCCACCCCTATTCTTTAATGCCAAATGCAATCATTAGCAGAAATTATAAAAAGGAGCGAGGATTAATCGTTTTCACTCTACCGCCCCTCCCCTTTCCAGACAGAGTTTATGTAATTTCACATGAATTTATCATAATAACTTTAAAACTTTGCTTTGAAAAAGTTAGATTTCAAACTAAATTTTTCAGTGTAAGAGTCACGAATGAGATGAGTTCTAAACCCAGATAATGTTTTCCTAGTCGCCTTTTTCCAACCTTTACTCAATCTGAGATTTTTCTAGATAAATTATAACTTACAATTTACGATTGAATTTAATTGAATATTATTTATCGAATAATTTTTTTTCGGCTTGAATCTAAATATGTGGGGTATCTGATCTTTTCAAGGGACACATCGGTTTTATTTGCAATGATTTAATGGCCTATACATTCATATAAGAATATTTTTCAAGTACATTATTCAAAAAGGTCCTTTTTTAATAGGATGAATAATGAGCGTCAGGAGAATGCGTTTCTGCAGTGAAGAATGCAAGAAAACGCTTTTGGCGTCGGGGGTTCATCCCGAACTTCAGTGTCGAATAATGAGCTGGAGATGTCTGGAGAATGCGTTTCTGCGGTGAAGAATGCAAGAAAACGCTTTTGGCGTCGGGGTTTCGCCCCGAACCCCACTGGACAAGCTTACGCGCTCTCCCAGACCCCTAAGCTTGCAAGGGTAAGGTCTCAACATGACTTTTTTATTGTTTTTTTTTCTCCGAAGGTTCAGAAACACTGCTTTTTTATTCTCATATATATATATGAGCACCCTGTTTATATGTTTTTCTTGACAATTCTTGTCATAAGGCAATTTTTTTCGGAAATCAGTGTAGTGGAATTTTTCCAACACAAAGTTTCCGGATTAACTCAGTTTGTTTTTTTCAAGTTCTTTGGGACTTCTTAAGTAAAGTTTTATGTAAATTTTAAATTATTAGTCGATCCACGGCGTGGTATACGCCTCTATTTTGCAGGGCCGGCCTTTTAGGCACTAAAACCTATAAGACCGCAGTGGGGCCAGCACTTTCATGGGCCCCACGCTAATCCTAGAGGTAAATTATTAAATTAAACCATTTCATACTTATAACACATTTTTCGGGGGCTCCTGATTTACCAGGAGCACCTTGAAATTTCCTGAAATTGCAAGATATACGAAAAAGTCCATAAAATCTCCAATAAGTAATTAAATCTTTTGAAAACTCATGAACATCTCCTGAAAACATGGCAAAATTGGGGGTTTCATTCAATATGGAAAACGCCAACCAAATGCCAAAAACGGCATTATACAATACCCGTAATGGTGGAATCTGGGTGAAAGTAGCTTCTCGCTCCTTAAACTAATGAAGAATTACTTGAGGTCACAAATTCTCAAAAATAGATTGAAACATTTGATGATTCTCGCTATTATCCGTGATCTATGTAGGAGATAAAACTTTTATGATATACTTTATGACTTCTCTACACGCAAGGCTCGTAAAGTAATTCTGTACGTTGTAAAGAATGAATAAACTGCAAAAAACGGATTTATTTTTTAATACAAACACTATATTTTCACTCATTATTAGTATCCCTACCCAAACTGGGTCCTCGAAATCCATTTCGCATAGGGCCCATTTTGGGTAAGTCCGGCCCTGCTATTTAGTGACGGGTGAAAACTACTTGTTCTCCCTTCCCCCTCTTTTATTTTCCGCCGCTAACGTTTATGTTGGGTAACTCTAGTCTGACTTGTAGAAATAAAAGAGTGATCTTTCCATGACTTCTTGGTGGTGTCAGGAATGGTTGAACAATGAAGGAGTTGTATATAAAGATATAGATATGCTAACACATAAGTGTTCTTTATAAAAAACCTTCACCACCAACAACAATACAGTCTAGTTTGACACTTTAATGTAATTTTTTAAAAATAATGAAATAATAAACTGAAACTTATAAAAAAGCGTATTTTTTTTTTTTTTACATTTTTTTTTTTCTCTAAAAATGTTACTTATTGTGATTTGAAAAAAAAAAAAGAAACACGCTAAGGGCCTCGTAACAGCAATAACGCAACCAGCAAGTGACTTCAACTCCAAGGTCGAGAGAGAATGGGGAGGAGGTGGCTTTAGCAGATTCTGTATAAGAGCTCTCCAGTATACGAGTCCCAATTAGACTAAGTTTAAACTTAAAAAAAGTTCAGTGCGTAATTGAATTTCCTGTTTCAAACCGAGGCCAGCAGGATGCGAGTCACGATTTTTATATTTCTAGTTTGTTTTTTTTCTTCTTTCTATTTATCCTTGAATACTACACTGAAGTGTCCTCACAACGAGATCAGTTTGATATAGAAAATTTCAAAGTTAGACTTAACGATTCTGGATAAATACTAAAATATAGAAAAAAAAACAACATTGCGTGACATACACGATCTCTTGTCAGTAGTGACGTGTAATGTCGTTGCTTGATCTGATAATCATTTTTTTATTTTTTTAAAAGTATAATCATTAAAATCGCATTTTAATAGTTAATTGGTTTCTAGCATTTCAATAAAGTAAATATACAAAGTGTTTCTGTATTAGATCTATATGGCGTGATTCTTTTTTTATACTATGTTTAGTATGCAAAAGAAAAAACAAAGGTTGACAATAAAACCCCATTAATGCTTGTCACATTGGCTTACCGAGGATGATATATATTTATGTATATGCTACCGAGAGCTAATGTTTATCGTGAGGAATATGAATTTTATATCTTAATACCTATTTTACTAGCTATCAGTATTCAATAGTATTAGTTTGTATTCATTTCATGGGTTCAAAAATGTTTAAAAAGTTCGAAAAAAAGATGGATGGGTATTTCAAAAACGACTTTAACGACTGTCTTAGAAATGTATACATTTAAGAAAAATATGACCACCTTTGACATTTTTCAAAAGTTAATCCTCTTAAAATTGAATTTGACTTAAACTTTGTATTCTGTTTATTACCATACAAGTCAGCAGTGAAAGGGTGGAAGGTGGTCCAGACAATTCTGCACCCACTGGTCAAGCTCTGTCCCCGATAACCCTCTTCTCTCTCCTAACGCATAATATCTTTCCACTTTCTCAACTTCACGAATAGTTTTCTCCATGTCAACACCGCCACACACCTCAAAGCTAAAATAAAAATGATTGAACTAGTCGCCTGGCAATAGAAATACTTACCCACTACAAGGACTACAGCAATATGTCTTTTACACTAGTCTACA
The DNA here is from genome assembly GCA_030265305.1 of Biomphalaria pfeifferi. Taxonomy (NCBI): domain Eukaryota; kingdom Metazoa; phylum Mollusca; class Gastropoda; family Planorbidae; genus Biomphalaria; species Biomphalaria pfeifferi. Next base: position 339,560 of record JASAOG010000134.1, read on the forward strand.
GCTCATTGGGAGTTCAGTTTTGTAGATGAAATAAGGGACGATAAAATAGGTACTGTCCAACTTTCATTCCTAGAGACACACCAGGGCAAAATAAACAGATTTTATGTTAGCGATCTAGAAGATTAGAGTCAACAGAATGTATGCACAACCCTGTCACATCTAATATATAAGTATTTATGATCAAAAGAGAGTCTTGCGCTTGATACCACAATGCACCCTTTACCCTAGGACACTCTCTACTGACAATAAACACACACTAGAACAAGCTATGCAATACAATAATCAACATCTACACATCATACATTAGAAACTATTAGCTGAATGTTCAACTCAATACTCAAAACCCCCCAAATATTAACGTTTATTTTAAAAACGAGAAAAGGTAGGCTACATGCAGGTGCTGTTATTTATTTATGTTTAATATATGTATGGATCACATTTGTTTCAGCACCTGGCTCCAACTCTATGTTTACGTTTACAGCATTATTGCTCGTACCCACTGAAGCTTCTATATGTAATGTGTTTATGTTGTCCACTTGTCTTTGTGAGAGATATACAATTAGATATAGCCATCATTTGTCTAATACATGCCTAACGGCTGTCTGTGTCGGCTCTATTGAAGTTGTTAGTGATCGGATGCTGCGGGGGTAGGGGAGAGGCCTGGCTGGGGCATGTGACCTTTGACCTCTGGGGTGGTAATTTGCATACGGGCGAAATGACTCTGGATCAGAAAGATGTTTTTTTGAACATTCCGATGGTCTAGAGGTTAATTTCGCTTAGTGCGTTATCGCTAGGCGGTGGTGTCGAATCCGGAGTCACAGGTTCGAGCCTTTATTTTCGTAGCATTTTAATTCACTACTTTCTCTCTTATTCATTTATGTTTAATATATGTATGTATCTATATACTTAGCTGCTAGAATGCTTCAATGTAGCTGTCTCTTCTCCTTTAAACAGTTGTCAATGTGTCTTACGAACTTACACTGTTGTAAATGGTTGAAGCTTGAATCTGTCTACGTTTCACCCACACGGATGTCAGATGTCTTGGATGTCAGACAATGCTTTAGTTAAACGATGTAAGGTGTACTAAAAATGTTATTGTGCAATTCTAAGAGGTAGACTAATGCTTTTCACTGCTATATATCCTTAGAACTATACAGAACTCCTGTCACAAGATAGGCCTATTAGTTAGTGTATTTAAAGTACCGGTATTTCACACGCAGGTATCAAGACTTGCTAGACTGGGTTTGACAACTAGCGATGTAATAAGGCCAGATATTAATTGCCGAACAAATATATAGTAATATACAACTATAAATACCAACAGTAGACACTGTAGGACTGGATCGAACTGCTGCTCCATCAAACATGTGACGACTTCCTAATTTTAATGAACCACAAAACATGGAGTAACAAACTCGACTAAAACCAATTAATACAGCACTTTTATTTCCTCTCTAGTTTCTACCTCACAACCTACACTACCTAGCCGCTCCACTGAGCTTCTGACCTCTTGTTACCCGCTAGGCTGACCCATTCGTCCGCTGGACAGGTACAGAACATGGGCAAAACTTAAGGGTGACACTCATGCTCCACGACATATACACACACACACCAAGATCCTTTCACAACAATGGCCTCTTTCAGTTGCAAAGCGACTAAGGATCAACTCATGGAAATGAGATGAATGTCTGGGCACTATCTGTAGTCAGAACGATGTCGCCCACGCATTAGTTCTCCCCTCTCCACGCAGCTGATGTATCCAAAGGAACGGCAGTGCGATACAGTTTGGGGTAAGCGGCGTCGCAGGTTCTGCCACTGGGTGCTGCGAACTGCCTTAGGTCGCCAGCTTCTGATTTTTCCTCAGGGTTGACTCCCGAAGCGATTGGGTATAGCTGCAAGGCAGAAGAGGTTTGAATTCAGACTTTTCCTTCTCCTAGGTTGGTAACCACTTCTGGCAATGACAACCTTGCGGAACCGCAATGAATGTGAAAAAGGTCAGCGTACTGTAAACGGTCAACTGTGACGAGTGAAGACGGGTGACTCTTCAACACTAAACACTTTTCGCTCTAATCACCCGTGAGATAGTCATGTGATCATCAAAAATGAACTGGCGTTTCTATCTCTCCCAGAAGGCCTTCGGTGACCCTAAAAAAAGGATCGAGATGGTCAGAGTCAAGACAATTCAGTATGAACTCGATCCGATACAGTGAGCCCAGTAAATAGTCAATCTGATACAATGGAATCCAGTGCTAGTCTAGAACGAGACAGAAAGGCCAATAGAGTTTATTTTTGGTGCCAAGTTGCCTAGTTCTTGAGTTGGTTATGTCGTATCATGCAGTGTTCGCAGGGCAGCTGATAGAAAGTTGTAGCAAAATACTAGATTTTACATAATGCATTTTTTAACAGAATAATAAATAAATGTAGAAAGTTGGCATTCAAATCTTATGTTGTTGTCTTTTACTTAGTTTTTATTTTATGTCTTTTTAAACGGAATTGGCGTCAATCAAGTGCTTGTTTTGATGTACTAGGTAACAAAATACCAAAGTTTTCTTTAATTGACTGTTTTAAAACATAACGCGACATTATTTTAAATCAGCTCACGTTTTAAACAAACGTTTCCACAGAGTTAGTTTACAAAAAGACATAACAATGAAATAATAGGATGGTGTCGTTGTCCAGGGCCTTCATCTTTTTGTGTACGCTAAAAAGCAGTAAACCAGTGATTTTTTTTAAAGAGTTTTTTAGCTCAAGGCAAACACGTGAGGTGTCCCTGGTAACTAATCATTCTTGTCTTCTCCAAGCACAAGTCTAGTACACAATTAGTTGTCATCTTCCTAGGGGGGAAAATCAATTTGAATGTCAATTAGGGTTGTCCAGTAATTCACAATGAGAACTTAGAATCAGCAGCCATTGTTCTTGTAGTTTATAGTTTGTTTGCCCATGCATGAACTTGGTGTTGTCAATTTTTTTTCAAAAGGTATCGAGATTTGACCTCATTCGCCAATCGTAAACAAACAACATAAAGCCACGTGATTCTCTATCTCTTCTATACAAACTACGATCTAATTTTCATCAACAATGATGTTTGTTTTTTCGTTTTAGATGCAAAAAAATCGAGACAAGAGTCAATTGATCTCATAAATCGGTTGATGGCGAAAAAAAACCCCTTAGATGCTAGATCTAACCAACTTTTTTTTTTCTTAGTAATACTTTCATCATTAAATTACTCTAGGTCAGTCTTTCTTTAACTGTGTGACGCCACAGGGCGTTCTGATAAGGGGTGGGGCGCTCGAAATGAGTCGTGAACTTAAATTTTTAGGGACAAAAACAAGTTGAATTTTATATTTGTATATATTTTATAGTTGTATTTTTATGTCCTATACGAATTAGAATGAAGTTGAACATTAAAAACGAGGTTCAAAATTTTAATTAACAGATATAGAATATAGGTATATCTGAGTATAGGTATATCTGAGTATAGGTATATCTGAGTATAGGTATATCTGAGTATAGGTTTATCTGAGTATAGGTATATCTGAGTATAGGTATATCTGAGTATAGGTATATCCGAGTATAGGTATATCAGAGTATAGGTATATCAGAGTATAGGTATATCAGAGTATAGGTATATCAGAGTATAGGTATATCAGAGTATAGGTATATCAGAGTATAGGTATATCTGAGTAGGACCTTTGAAAAATAAAACTTTATTTCGTGCCAGACATCAGTAACAAGGTCGACTTAACCGAATTTCATGATAGGACATTTTAATATTTCTACGCTTATTCCACTTTTTCATTTCATTTGATGACTTTCTGTTCAGTAGATGACTTTCTGTTCATTTGAAGTCTTATTGTTCATTTGATGACTTTCTGTTCATTTGATGACTTTCTGTTCATTTGATGACTTTCTGTTCAGTTGATGACTTTCTGTTCATTTGATGACTTATTGTTCAGTGGATGACTTTCTGTTTAGTTGATGACTTTCGCTCGACAAAACCATCCCGTTACAAGGTGTTTTGTTCAACATGTTCCTTACTAGCCGCTCACAAGTGTGTACGTTTGCTATTTGTATTTCCATGTCATTTGTATTCAACTTTAATGCAAATATCTGCCACTTTCTTTCTTTCTTGGACTTTATTTTAAGTTAGCTTATATAGTGTAGTGTATACGCCAGGACAATTCATTTCTGCTGCTCATAATTCAGCAAATTGCTAGAATCCTAACCCCACGTGGGGGACCTAAACGTAATTTGTTGTCTTTTTTTTTTCTGGGGAAGGGTCGGCTGTGGGATCACTTGTAAAAGTTTGAGAAGCTTTGTTGTAGATGAAATATTAACACCTGATAATGTTTTTAATATGATATTCAAATCGAATTATGTTCTGCTTCGTAGATGTGATTAGGAATCTTACATTAATGTGTACTCAAGTATAACCCACACACATTCCACAGACAAAGCCAGATGTTTTGCTCTTATTTGTTTTCAACGATCAACGGTGAATACATCAACAAGGCTTACTGTCACGTAGCATAGAGCAGCTGCTGCATTAAGTTTATTTAAATATTTAGATTTTTTTTTGTAGTTTTTTAAAAAGTGTATTACTAACTTATGTAATCTCTGTCTTACAAATTACCTACATTTACAAAAAAAAAAAAGGTTACTTTTATTATAAACAGAAAAAATGTAGAGGATTACAAATCAAAACAACAATTAATAAGTAGTGTTTCCTATTATACATGTCAGTTACAATATACCAAAGCAGACAGAATTGTGAACACTCGAGCACATTTCTTCTTTTTGTTTCGTGTTCCATTTATTTCTATTTTGTAGTTCATTGTTTCTGAAAATATTGAAACCTGACTTTTTAATTTTCCGAGCGGACTTTTTCGGGGGCTGATTTCCAGTTTGTGTTACCATAGAAACTGTCTTTGTATTTGTAACCTTGTTAAGTTTTGTTTTTGTATTTGTAGGTTACGGTTTAGTATTTTAATTGCTATTTCACTTTTTAAGTCTTGTATTCTGAAGACTTTCTAAATTTAGTGATTTTACTTAAGCTGTTACTCTAATCAAATGTGAATATCCGTTAGTTTTGAATCTCACTGCTCTATTTTGTGTCTGTTCCAGTTTCTTAATGTTTTCTTGAGTTGAAGGGGTCCTAAACAGAGGATACATATTCTATTATTGGCCTAAATAATGTGAAATAATAGTTTAGTTTTATGTTCTTATTTGATTTGTAGAAACTTCTCTTAATAAATCCTAATACTTTGTTTGATTTTTTATAGTTTCATCGATATGAGGATTACATGACAGGTTGTTCATTTATTATAACACTTTACGTTTGTAATTAATCATTTTTTATAATTTATAATTTTATTTAAAGAGCGCTGTTACCAAACAAAATGTAGGCTCAAGGCGCTGTGATAACATTACAAACACAAACACGAGAGCTACAATGACAAACTAATCCAAAATATTTGTAAACAGATAGGTCTTAATGTTTTTCTTGTATGTAATGTAGCATGTTGTCTGTCTGAGATCAATGAGGAGTGAGTTCCAAGCCTTTGGTCCGTGCACTGAAAAAGCCCGCAGATCGTAGCTTTTGAGGGAGAAACATGGCACCACTAGAAACGTTGAGTCTATTAAGTGCAGGGCTCTCTGAGGGACATATGGAGTGATCCGTTCACTGAGGTAGAAGGGCATTTCTTTATTATAGAAACTTTGATAACAAAGTGTGGCCAGCTTGTAGTCTAGTCTCGCTTTCACAGGAAGCCAATGGAATGTGCACAAGAGCAGTAGCAGAATCTCGTCTTGTTTTCTCTACATTTGTTTTCGATTTGTAGAATGTGCTTTTTTTTTTTTCTTTGTAGACAAGTCAATGCAATGGTTACAGAAATACTGTTGGTATTCATAGATCTGTTAAGCTTATGAACTTTTAAAATTGTTTTATATACGTTGACTGAGTTTTAAAGCTTAATCAACAGCAGCAATATGAAAGTCATAGTCGTCAAATATGCGGATTTTTTAATTATATATATATATATGAAATGATCCATAGTCGCTTCGCGACTGAATGATGCCATATATACATTTCTACATGTAATCAAAAAGGGGACGTAATGTTCTTAAAACGGTGAAAGAAATAAACAGGATAGAATACAACAGAAAATCAATTCAGCGAGCTTTGTAAAATCTTAAACATCGCTTGTAGTTCCTACTAGGACATCGTCTCGCAGTTGAACCCTTCAACAAATGAAGTTTGTCGGAAGCCCCAAAAGGTTTTTAAGTCCTCTTATTTTCTGAGAAAGTCTAATGAAAATAATTTTTAGAGTCAATGAGTTTCATAAATTAAATTTTTTTTATTTACTTGTGACATTGGATATGTCCTGGGTGTAAGACACACACTAGTCAGTTTATGACTTTATCACGTTCCAGTGACGAAACGTCTGACTTGATATGGCAGTCTGGTCCGCCAATTTCACAGTGCTGACTGACTTGAAATAGATTCTGATGTCATTAGTGTGATAGCGAACATAACTGGCCATCTACTGAGAAACTTCAGTACTACCGACCTCATTACACCATCTGGTTGATTTATTTGAAGTGAGAAAACACATGATTGAGGGTTCTCACACCAAGCTTGGCTGGTCAAAAAATCATTAGATGAGGTTGCATAATTTTCATCACAGGAGAAGGGATCACGATTTTTAGCGAGGTCTTTGACGTCATGTTTAGGTCATCCGTAGTTGAGTTTGCTTAAAAGGAATGGTTTACTTTTAGTTTTCAGGCTTCTATATAAATAGATTAATGGGAAATTCTGTGAAACATTGTCCACTATGTAATATCGAGAGAGGGCTAAGTCTCTCATCTTATTGAAGAGAGTGACACTGACCTGTGTATCAATCACGCATAAAGTTTTTCGTTTCTTACCTTAATCCTAAAATTAGCTTCCAGAGTGATAGACACCTATTTTTCTCTTCATAACTAATGAGTGATAGATAAAAAAAAAAAAAAAAAAAAATTCCTCCCCCCCCCCCCCCCCCACGCCCCGAGAAAGAAGCCTCTAGTTAAGGGAATGTAGAGATGACAGATCTTCTAGACTTGTATTTCAATGATAGGCCTTAGACGTAGAAGGCGATGCGAAAAAGATTCTCCGAACATTTAATTAAACTCTTCAATGAAAGGTATACTTTAATTAATTAAACTCTTTAATGAAAGGGATAATTCATTTAATTAATTAAACTCTTCAATGAAAGAGATACTTCATTTAATTAATTAAGCTATTCAATGAAGGGGATACTTCATTTAATTAATTAAACTCTTCAATGAAAGGGATACTTCATTTAATTAATTAATTCATTAGGAAACATTTTTGTGACAATGAACATGTGCTACGCGAAATAGCAAAATAATACGCTAAATATCACCTACATTTTCATAGTGTCATTTTAAATGACGATTAAACAAGAATTTTTCATGTGTGGCCAATTAGCTAATAAATATTTTGTTCATAAGATATCAATCTTTCTCGGAAAGAATCCTTTTAATCCTTGTTCACCCTGGTAGTTTCCAAGGTAATAAGACGAATTGTAAAATATTGATTCTTGTAAAGCTTTGTTATAAAAAAAAATACGCTTTTTAGTTTACTTGTGTTTTTAAACAAAACGCTTTTGAGATCAAAGAGAGGCCAACGATAGGACTGGCTTCAGAACTTGGCTCCTGGCTTCGAATCTCGGTGAAAACTGGGATTTGAATTTCGGGATTTTCAGGGCAGCCCCTGAGTCCAGCCAATGTGCGGAAAGTAAAGGCAGTTGGTCGTTATGCTGGCTACACGACACCCTGCTCGTGAACCTTTGGTCTAAGAAACAGCTGATCTTAGCATCATCTACCAAATATATATCGCAAGGTCTGAAAGGGGCACTATTTGTTTAACATCTCGTGAAACTATGTGATGATTTTGTTTGGTGCTATTCGATGTTCTGGGCGAAATTGTTTCCTTTAGAATGACAACACTATAAAACAATGCAAATAAATTGCAAAAAGCGATGAGAGTAACAGCTAGGTACTATAAAGTATTGGCAGGATAATTATTAAGATTTCTTAGGAAATAATCAATGTAACTTTGAAAAAATTAAATCATCATCAATATTTACACACGTTATTTAAAACGTACACCAACTAGTGTGAAGACAGGTCCCATGATCAGTGTTGTCAATTTGTTGTGTACAAAATAATGTCCGCCAATCAGGAAATGACCAGAGTCCCTGGATAACCGGCTGAGGAAGTGAAAATAAAGAGATGTAATCAGATTGGATCACATCCCACAAGTGACCTGGCACATTCTAAGGCTGAGACACGTGACAAGGTATTATTCTCTTATAGCCTAAATGTAAGGCGGTACTTAGGGTCTTAATATTGTATGATTGGCGCTTACCTTTATTAAAGTTTAGACAAATTACAAATGGCGTATCACGTTGTTAAGAAATAGGAACACATATTTTGTTTTAAAATATATTAATTCATGTACTGACAATTAATAATGGACCTCATTTACCAAAACAAACGGTCACGTGATAATATTGATAAAACAACAAAAAAAAACCTGTCACGTGATAACCATTGTTGATTAAAATTAGATCGTAATTTATATAGAAGAGAGAGAATCACGTGTCTCAATGTCGTTTGATTACGATTTGTGAATGAGGTCCCATGTGCAAGGTTTGAACGTAATCCAAGAATGGGAGAAATAGCGTGTACATGATTTGTACCAGACAGACAGACAGACAGACAGAGCTGATATAAGCTTTGAAATACGTTAAGGTACTTTGTTGCTTATTTACCCAATTAGTTAGTTATACCCGTAAAGCAACGAAGCCTGGCATACGGTATAAACTTGGCTGACAAGGAAGTCATCTGCCGAAATTGAGAATAGACTAAATGTGGCTCAAAATAAAAAATGGCTAAGACGGATTGTAGGAGTCAGTTATAGAGATAGGTCTTAAACAGGAAAATCTTTTGCCGAATTGGGAGTCGTCCGCTTAGTGAGGTGCAGGAAAGTCGATTGAGGTTTGCCGGACATGTTCTCAGACAAATTGAATTACGCGTACCAAGAGTTTCGATGACATGTACGCCAATACAAGGAAACTAGGATGTCATCGTATAACATGGCACCGCACTTTCACTTAGTACCTCAGAGCAGTGGACACCAGGGAGGAAGAGGCTTTAGACATTGCCAGTGACAGGTCTTTGCAAAGACAGCTTGACGCCCAACTCGCGTCGCGGGATGATACAAGTCTAAGTTAGAAGCGTAACATTTGCCGCAAGAATCATATTCTTCCAACACACGCTGCTATCCGGCCCTTCGAATGTTATGTACGTAATGTCAGTAATGCATAATGAAACCATTGACAGTCCGTCCTAATGACTTAATGTAGCAATGCTGACCATCAGACATAATTCTGAAATTATCTTACACACCCTCTCCCTTTTTTCCTGCTTAAAGTATTTGGCAACCATTTCTTAGAAATAATTCCATTATAGACTTTCAGGATTTTCTACTCAAGCTCTGACAGCGACGTATCGTATAGCTTAATTCCGGGCCGGATTTACGTATGTGGCGGCACAGGACCTGGATGTTTGTCGAGGTCGATCTAATTTCTCAAAAACTTTAATAAATCAATAAAAAACTTAAATCTAAAAGCAATCTTTATTTTAGAAGAACTAAATATTGTATTTGTAAAGTTAATCTCATTTTTCTTTTTAAAAGAATTGTTAATTGGAGTGATCGTTAAATGAATTTGTGTGTTACCCGTGTTTGTAATCGTGCTAGTATTTGTAATCGTGTTCGCATTATCGTAGTCTGTGAATCGTGACCAGTTTGTACTGTGTTCTTGTGTGTATCAGTCGTGTTGTATTGAAATATAGCCTTGTTTCTAAGGTTAGGAATTGATTTAGTATATAACAATTTATTTCAATAAAACCTTTCTTAAATGGACAAGTTTTTGCGTCCCAATAGACTGGATGCTGATCCTAGTTCAACTAATGCTTCAGTTACTTGGAAACATTGGATTTCTTGTTTTGACAGATTCGCAACGAAGGTAGGGGCTAGTGAAAGCAAACAGTTTGACCTGACATAATGTAGAAGTCTAGTGACACCTGGATGACACAGGTAGTCATGTTACGTCTTCAGGCTACTTTGTTTCGTCATGGTTGCACAGTGCCCTGTAGACAAGGTGTCTGCTGCTGTGTTGGCAAAAAGAATCCAGTTCGTTTAGTACTCCTTCTCAATTGGTAGAGTCATCTCTTTCGTCATCGGCAATCTCAACCGAAGAAATGGTGGACTCAGAAACAATCGCAACAGTGAATACTAAATGTTTCTTTTGCGGAGGTAGTCGGCATCTCAAAGCGAAACGCCCTGCCAAAGACTGCATGTGTCATTCTTGCGGGAAAAATGGACATTTTTCGAAGGTTTGCAGGTTCGCAACACACCTATAACCAAAACAAAAGTCAAAACATTTCCTAGCCACGAGATTAAAAGACAATCTTGTAAAGATTGTAGCTGCATTAAGGAGTCTACACATTTAACATCACTTATTGCTACTTCGTCTGTACCTGGTTTAACCTAATCAACAGTACACATCTCTGTAAATGGCGTGAACCTAAAAGCCCTAATTGATACAGGTAGCGGGGAAAGCTACATTTCTTCAAACATACCAAGAGAGTACGATTGGTCAGTGACACGTTCAAAGCACAAAATTTCTATGGCGTCATCTCAACTGTCAAGCGTCACAAGAGGCCACATATTTGCATCGCCAAAATACAAAGGGGAAGTTTACAATCAATTTAAACTTTCGTTACTAGATGAACTTTGCACTGATGTAGTGCTTGGGTTAGATTTCCTCGCATTACACAAAGAACTGATAATTACATTCAACGGCGGTCGACCTGCATTTCATGTTTGCTCGCTCAATGCTGTTAAGGTAGAGGCACCACAATTGTTTGCAAATTTATCCCCTGATCTCGTCGTTGCTCCTTCCAAGACACACAATTTATTAAAGCTGAAGTTGAGAAATCAATACGAAACGGTATCATTGAACCTTCCAAATCACCTTGGAGAGCTCAAGTCCTTGTCACGACCAATGAGCGGCACAAAAAGCGAATGGTGGTTGATTATAGCCAAACTATAGATAGATTTACTTACCTGGACGCTTACCCCATGCCAAGAGTGGATGAAATGGTGGAGAAAATTTCCAGGTGTGAAATCTTTAGCACATTGGATCTGGAGAGTGCTTATCACCAAATACCTATCCAACAGAGCGAAAAGAAATACACAGCTTTCGAAGCTTGCGGTAAACTCTACCAGTTTTGCAGAATACCCTTTGGGGTCACTAACGGTGTAGCTTGCTTCCAGAAAACCATAGACACTATTATAGAAAAAGAAAAGTTGTCTGACACGTTTGCCTATGTCGACAATGTAACAAAATGTGGTACAGATGTAGACTCTCATAACAAAAATCTGTGGCATTTTCAGAAGGTAGCTCTGGAATACGGAATAACTTTCAACGAAAGTAAAAGTGTATTTGCTACTAAGAAGGTAAAGCTGCTTGGATATGAAATATCCAAAGGACATTTGAAGCCGAACCCTGATAGATTTCAAGCTCTGCGAGATTTGCCACCTTCAAAAGATCTGAAGTCTCAGAAAAAGATTGTAGGACTTTTGGCATATTATGCTCACTGGATACCCAATTTCTCCGACAAAATGTATCCTATAATGAAAAATCAAATTTTTCCTGTACCTACAGAAGTAAAAACAGCGTTGGAAGACGTGAAAGCAGCAATTTTCACCATAAAGTATGACCATCCTCTAATTGTGGAAACTGACGCTTCTGACATCGCAGTAGCAGCCACTTTAAATCAGGATGGAAGACCTATTGCATTCTTCTCTAGAACTCTTTCACCTAGTGAAAGGCATCAATCTGCCATAGAGAAAGAAGCAACTGCAATAATTGAAGCTATACGAAAATGGAAGCATTATTTGTGTGGCAATCATTTTACCTTTATTACGGACCAGCGGTCTATGTCTATTTCATACATATTTAAAGACACCCATGACAAGAAAATTAAAAACGATAAGATACAAAGGTGGAAATTGGAACTGGCAGGCTTCAAGTTTGATATACAGTATAGACCTGGGAACGCCAACACAGCAGCAGACACTTTATCTAGAGGGCACTGTAACCATGACGAAACAAAGAAGCCTGAAGATGTACCATGACTACCTGTGTCATCCAGGTGTCACTAGACTTCTACATTATGTCAGGTCAAAGAACTTACCCTTCTCGGTTGAAGAGGTCAGACAGACCATTCAACAATGCAGAACCTGCAATAGAATTAAACCACAATTCTATAAGGAATTTGCAGGTACGCTCATAAATGACAACACAGCCGTTTGAAAGAATTAGTGTTGACTTTAAAGGTCCTTTGCCATCAGCTACTCGGAACAAGTATTTATTAACAATGATTGACGAATATTCGCGGTTTCCATTCGCTTTTCACTGTCCTGATATGACATCTAAGACAGTGATAAAGTGCTTCGACCAGTTATTTCTCCTCTTTGGAACACCCAGTTACATCCACTCTGATCGTGGCACATCATTTATGTCCACAGAAACTACAGAATATCTACATTCTAAGGGCATAGCCACTAGCTGGACAACCTCCTACAATGCAAAAGGAAATGGGCAAATAGAAAAGCTGAATAAAACCTTGTGGCAGGCTATTTTATTAGCATTGGACTCAGGAAAGTTGAAACTATCACACTGGGAATCTGTGTTGCCCCAGGCACTTCATTCAGTTCGATCATTACTGTGTACTTCTACTAATGAAACTCCACACGAACGGATCTTCAAATTCAACAGAAGATCGCCAACGGGAACATCCTTGCCTACTTGGCTACAGAACCCAGGGAAAGTATTACTAAAATCACCTATAAGATCTTCAAAATTTGACCCATTGGAACAAGAGGTCCAACTTATTAGCTGCAACCCACAGTACGCCCATATACGATTTCCAAACGGCCGGGAAGAGACAGTGTCGCTTAGGCACCTGGCGCCGAAGGAAAGTTCCACAAACGACTATTTCGAATCAGAGAACGGTATTCTGCCTCAAGAGGTCGGTGACTCTTTGGATCTCTCACCAGGGAGTCGCTACGTGCCTGAAACTATCAGTAATTCACAGAGTCCCCCCCCCCCCCAATGATGTACAACCAGCCAGAAGTCATCAGTGACTCACAGGGGAGCCACCCAATGCCAGAGGCCAATATTGACTCGAGTCCCGTATAGGACAGTTACGACTTGCAAGGAGAAAAGTCTACGCCAGAGATACCTCCGGATCCTTCCCTTCATACGCATGGTTATAACCTAAGACCCAGAAAGAAATAAACGAGGGGTGAATGGATTGATCGTTAAATGAACTTGTGTGTTACCCGTGCTTGTAATCGTGCTAGTATTTGTAATCGTGTTCGCATTATCGTAGTCTGTGAATCGTGACCAGTCTGTACTGTGTTCTTGTGTGTATCAGTCGTGTTGTATTGAAATAAAGCCTTGTTTCTAAGGTTAGGAATGGATTTAGTATATTACATTAATATCCATATTTGAGTTTTAAAAAGTGCATATTTTTGAGTTTGTGGGTGATAAGAACCTTAAATGATACTATTTCGTAAATCCGGAGCTGTACTTACTTATTCCAAGCATACTACAAACGTACACTTCTTAATCGCGACATATTTGCCAGCTGTTAAAATGCGAAAAAAAAAAAAAATCTTAAAAGATTCTGGCCCGTCGAAATTTGGAAATATTTTTCTTTAATGGAGACCCTTTCTTGGATGTATCATTTATTGATATCTAGTTAGAGTCACTTATTTTTCTAAAAAATATCCACTTTTAATGAAGTGCAATTTTTTAAATTTGGGTGACCTCGTCTGGTTTGGGTGCCCTCCTCTGGTTTGGGTGCTCTCCTCTGGTTTGGGTGCCCTCCTCTGGTTTGGGTGCTCTCCTCTGGTTTGGGTGCCCTCCTCTGATTTGGGTGCTCTCCTCTGGTGTTTTCACTCGATGCTGATTCCATTCCCTTACCGTCTAGATGGGCCACTTCCAAAACTTATGCATCAATCAATTCAATTGCAACATTAGTATAACGGCGAACTGCCATACATTATAAACTATTGCTTCCAGAACCGTTAAGCTTACGAACCATTTTATTTTCAACTTTGCTTTAATATATCTTTTCACCTTTACATCAATATTAGTTTCAACACAATATTAATAATTCAATATTAGCATTAATGCTATGTTAGTTTTCAACTTTTCTCCATTATTAGTTTTCAACTTTATTTCGATACTATTTTTGCAATTGTATTTCAATATTAGTTTTCTACTCTAATACTAGTTGGAAGTCCTACTCTTCAGAGGTGACTGAATATTGTTTGGAATCTCTGCTGTGATGTTTACATTGAACCTGCCAATAGGATAAAAGATTTCTTTCTATTTTGTTTGTTTGTTTCTCCCTTTCTTTGTTCTTTGTTCTTTGTTCTTTGTTCTTTGTTCTTTGTTTTTTGTTCTTTGTTCTTTGTTCTTTGTTTTTTGTTCTTTGTTCTTTGTTCTTTGTTTTTTGTTTTTTGTTCTTTGTTTTTTGTTCTTTGTTCTTTGTTTTTTGTTCTTTGTTCTTTGTTCTTTGTTCTTTGTTTTTGTTCTTTGTTCTTTGTTTTTTGTTCTTTGTTTTTTGTTTTTTCTTCTTTGTTTTTTCTTCTTTGTTCTTTGTTCTTTGTTCTTTGTTTTTTGTTCTTTGTTCTTTGTTTTTTGTTCTTTGTTCTTTGTTCTTTGTTTTTTGTTCTTTGTTTTTTGTTCTTTGTTCTTTGTTCTTTGTTTTTTATTCTTTGTTCTTTGTTTTTTGTTCTTTGTTCTTTGTTCTTTGTTCTTTGTTCTTTGTTCTTTGTTCTTTGTTCTTTGTTCTTTGTTCTTTGTTTTTTGTTCTTTGTTCTTTGTTCTTTGTTCTTTGTTTTTTGTTGTTTGTTTTTTGTTCTTTGTTCTTTGTTCTTTGTTCTTTGTTTTTTGTTCTTTGTTTTTTGTTCTTTGTTCTTTGTTCTTTGTTTTTTATTCTTTGTTCTTTGTTCTTTGTTCTTTGTTCTTTATCAAATTTTCTCCTTTTCTCGTTTCGTTTCTTTTTATTTTCTGATTTGTTTTTAAATTGTCCTTCAGGAAGTGACGCGAGCTGTTTCTTTTGTTTCTGTGGGTAGACTTTGTTCTCTCCATTTTAGAAATCACTTCTGGCAATTAAAGTTTGTATCTCTGCAAAGCGTCTATCAACTCTCTCTGTTTATCTGTCTGTCTGTCTGGCAAAACGTTAGTACACGTTATTTCTTTCACACCTATTCTCGGATCAAGTTGAAACTTCGCACAAAAACACTGGTATAAACAATACATTAATCAGTGAAACAAAAAAACAAAAAAAAACAATTAGTCAATTTACTTACTGGTAATTAATTATGCTGTTTGATATTAACAAGGGAAATTAATCCTTCAGTATTCACAGATACCGCTAAATATGAAGGGTTTCGTCCCCTTAGATAATTGAACACGTTATTTCACCCACACCCTCTCTTGGATGAAGTACCTACCAAAATATAAATCAATAAAAAAAAACAACAATTACTCATTTAATTGTTGGCAATTAATTACTTTCCGTTAGATCAGCATTTTATTAATTCTTTTTTTTTGTTGCTTGTTTATATTCATCTACGTCAGCTCTTCCCTTTGACTCATTATCTCTCTTTCTACATGTTTTTCACTGTCTTCTCCCCCCATCCCCAACAACTCGTGTACTTTTTCCTTTAATACAGATGTACCGCTAACCATATAAAAATAGGTCTACGGTTTCGGTACAGAACTCCACATTCGTCCAGTTTTATAGAACGTGCTATTATGCCTCGTTATTGTCTGGACATGCCAGTTTGAAGGCTATCATCAAAACAAGGAATAAGACTACCTCCCTCCCCCATACGTTGGGGTGGACATTTGTTGATACACGGTTGTTGGGTTGTTGCTCCTGACAAACAGTCTAACCACGTTGTAGGCGTATTTGTTTCTTAATGCCAAACTTGACTAGAACAAACGTGTTACTAATGTGTACAACCCAGCTTTCAACTTGAACGTATAGAAATGTAGAACACGAAGTGAAATAGTCATATCTTGAACATTTTCAACACAATACACATTACTTTTAAACTGTCATATGTCTCTCTGATCTCTCTTTCAACTTTCACTCTCCTACTAAATGCCATGGACTTACTCGTGGTTGCATCAAAATCTATTCAGCCAATTGAAATGAGTATCCGATTGTTCTTCTCATTGTTACATCAGAAACTCGCTCATTTGTTCCAGATTAACAATCTAGGGAAGAAATTTATTAGTAAAATTATTTTTGTAACATAACTCTTAATTTCTGTCTTTGTCTTGGCCAAATTGAAACGCATATGTTATGTGTTTCAGAGACCGCCTTTGGAGATGGCGTGTGGAGCACACACCCCAAGACCCAATATTTAAGAAAATAGTTTGTCCTTTTGTCACTGTCAGCCCATCGTATTAAAATAAATATCCGTGGCACTGATACCATGACATTCGCCCAGGATTTAAGGCTGATAACGCCATGTTGTTGTTTTTTTATAATTATTTTTATATTTTTAAACTAGACAAATTATAACTGTTCAAACTAGAGTTTTCCCCGTGTGGCCACCAAGCTAGCAATTTGTTTTCTCAGCGATTACATCATTTTTTTTTTTCAAATTTCTAGGAAATACGTCCAGCTCCCAACCATCCAGGTCCCAACCATCCAGGTCCCAACCATCCAGCTCCCAACCATCCAGCTCCCAACCATCCAGCTCCCAACCATCCAGGTCCCAACCATCCAGGTCCCAACCATCCAGCTCCCAACCATCCAGGTCCTAACCATCCAGGTCCCAACCATCCAGGTCCCAACCATCCAGGTCCCAACCATCCAGCTCCCAACCATCCAGGTCCCAACCATCCAGGTCCCAACCATCCAGGTCCCAACCATCCAGGTCCCAACCATCCAGGTCCCAACCATCCAGCTCCCAACCATCCAGGTCCCAACAAGTTCTAACATGAATAAAGGTATTGTTCAAAATATAAACGTGAATTCTAACTTTTATATTTGAATTTAGACAAAAACTGAATAAAAACATTTCTATCTCAGAATAAACACTATAACAAACGAATATTCAAATTTGATTAGAGTAACACCATTAGTAAAATCACAAAACTTATAGAGACACTTCAGGGCAGAAGAATAAAGAGTAAAATAGCTATAATAAACACTAAACCATCATTTACACATAGAGAAACAGAACCTAATGAAACACTCAGAATGACACAAAGCTAGAGGCACATTTCTTATTCCATACGCTATTGCTCCTTCTTCCTATTATATATTGGAATGGGTTGCCTGAATCAGCCAGGAAACCAACGCCTTAAGTCATTGATTGAAATGTATGACTAGATTGAGACATGAAATGCGTAGGACCTAATCATTTTCTTTTGGAAATAACGTCTCTAAGATATAAGATAAGATGATAAAAAAATATTCAATATGCTGTTTTGCTATGTTTCAATCCGAACTAAGTGACCTAGGAGTCGTGAATTTCTTTAAGGTATTCTTTGTATAGTATTCAAACCTTATTTGTCTTACGATATTTAGACTAGCGTCTCGATCACATTTGATCTTTTTTTGAACTATTTGTACAAAGCGTACATCAACTCACTCTGTCTGGTACAATTTATGTACACGTTATTTCTTTCACATCGTTCTCGGATCAAGCTGGAACGTTACACATATATTTGTTGTACCTAAAAAATTCACAACAGTGCATTAATTAATTATTATACATGGATTAATTATATTAGAAATTGCGAGAGGTCGCTGTATATTTGGAGTCCTTCACGTTACTATGTTGTGTACACGCTATTTTTCCCACTTCCCATATTCGGATCAAGTTTTAATTTTACTTAATTATTCATAGTCGATGACAATTCATAAATCAATCATAAATCAACCAATTAGTAAATAAATTAGTGAGAAAAAAAAGTAAAATTGTAATTAATTGATTTGTTTTATATAGGAAATAAGGGAGAATATTCTTGTTGTACTGATATATACGACAGTAATGTTGCGGTTAGTCCCCTTAGATAATATTTTAGTTTAAAAATATTTGTTAGTTTCTATCGAAGAAAAGAAATGATAAGCAAATGACATAAAACCAACTAAAGCCTCTAATGTATGTCGGATAAATAAGTTTTCGCCTTCCGGCAACTGAAACTGATAGATTCCTTCCAGAATAAGTCTGAACTAATGCTTTGTTTTTTTTTTCTGCACAAAGTATCCTCACATCTAGACCAGAGTTCTAAAAACAAATATCGTCTTTTACTATTTGAAGCCGTTTTGAACTCACTTTGTGACGTTCTGGGTTTCTTCTACGTCTCTACAAGTTTACACCACCCCCCCCCCCCCCATCACCCCCTCACCCCAACCAAGAAACAAAAATCCTATCAATTTGAAAAAATAGGATATTTCATTTATACTTTTAAAAACATTTTACATGATCGAATTTTGAATATTACTAATTTTATAAACTGGATTTTAAAAATGAGTTTTATTTTCAAATTTTGATATTTTTTATTAACATTTCATTCATAAAGTATGTACAACTTTCTGTACAAGTTTGATAGACCGAAGCTTTTCTGGAGAACCTTAGGCAGTAGTTACTGATATCATATATACCACATACAGTAATCTCTTCTTTGTATAAATAATGATTTGTAACTGCTTGCTTAATCCTGTGCACTCCCAGGGGAGCATAGGGCCGCAACCACACCTCTCCACCGCTTTATTCATCTGCTCCCATGTCATTCCAGTACCCTCAGCTTCACTAATGACTGACCTCTTCCAGGTTTGCTTGGGTCTGCCCACTTTCCTCTTTCCTTGTGGGTTCCAGTCAAGTGCCTGCCTTGCAACATTGGTAGCTGATTTTCGCAGGATGTGTCCTATCCAGCTCCATTTCGTTTTGTGATGTCTTGGGCTATGGGCTTTTGTCTAGTTCTCTAGTTATAGATTCGTATCTTGTTAATGATTTGTAACATCAAGTTTTAATTATTTAAGCCAAAAAATATCTACCTATGGCCTCTTTCAGTCGCAAACTATGGTCGTCTCATCAAAATGAGATGAATACCTGGGCATTAGCTGAGGTCGTAATGATGTGGCCCACACATCAATTCCCCCCTCTCCACGAAACTGATGTATCTAAAATAACGACAGTACCGATACAGTTTGGGGTCGGGTCATCGCAGGTTCTGGCAGGGTATTGCACTGGGTGCTGAAAACTGCCTGATTTTTCCTCAGGGTTGACTCCCGAATCCTTTCCCAAGATTAGGTAAAGCTGCAAGGCAGCAGAGGTTTGAATTCAGAGTTTACCTTCTCCTAGCAAGCCCCTCCTGCCCGAAGCTTACTGGTTAAGGCGCCAGTTACTCGCCTTTGCCCCTTCTCCTGTGAGAACAGTTCCGCCGGACTCAATATCTGAGTCATTACATGAAGGCCAGGCGTTGGACTGGTTGTCGGAGGTTATTTTAAGCGCATGCCATTAGGAAGCATTTTATAGGTAGTGGAGCGCTTATATCTATTACCACTTCCGGACATGACAACCTTGCGGAACCACAATAACTATAGTAACACAAATTTTTACAAAAATATAAAGCGATATGAGCAACGTGGGAGCTCTAAAAAGTGGACGTAGGAAAGAAAGTCAGAAAATAAAAGGAAGAAAATATTTCGAAATAATTGGATGAATTAAACAATAACTAGGAAGACCACTTTTGCCAACTAGATATTACAATTGATTTCGTGTTACAATGAAAAAAAAATCTAACATTTTGTAGAATACAAAGCTTCTCTACACTTTACCAACATGTATTTATATTTATTAGATATATAAATAAACATAGATAAATAGGTTATATTTATTTATTGCACTATTCCATTTTATTTTCTTGTCTTATTTTTGTAGGCATAAATCTGTCTATTTATATTTTAGTGAAAAATACTATTTTTTGGCCACACAGATCTCTGGTTTGATCGCCGTGATTTCGTTAAAAATATATACATCTTCAGATTTATTTGGTGCATTAAACGCTCGTCAGTGTGACTTCTCGCATGTTTTCAGTAAATAAAAATTTATAAATACATAGACGGTCAGACTCTGACGATATTCTTTTAAATTAAACTGTTTTTGTATATTACTGAGAAAACAAATTATACCTTGTAGGTTTTTCTCGGCTTGGCCGACGAGCTTTTCCCAAGGATGTACATTAAGTGTCTAATTTCTAAGACTTTAAAAGAGTTGATTTAAAAATATTTTTGTGTGTGTGTCACGTGTTGCCCTGTAATATTGTGATTGTAAAAGAAAACCACCATAAATTATTTTTTAGAGTTGGACTACCGTACATAAACCAATTAAATTAAAAAATAAACAATGATTTTAAGCAACCATTGCGAATGCTCCAACTGTGTCAGCGTTTTGTGAACATTTATTGCGAGGTGTTGATGCTTCCGGTTAGTTTTCCGCTCTGCACCGTAATTACTATCAACGACAGACGACAAGAGGCTGAACTGGTCGATCTGATTACAGCTCTGTCCGCTAACGAAAGGGATATAGTGTCTGTGTCCGCCAGCGCGTTTGGGAAGAGAGAGATAGAGCGAGTTATAGGGAGTTTCTAGAATGAAAAGATTTGTTTTAAACAGTACATTTCAAATCTAATGACATCTGTGCTGTTCAGTCGAAGTATCTTGTACAGTTGTTATTAAGGGCAGGTAAAACCCCCAAATTGAAATATCAACAAATCTGTCACTATTTAAGTGTCTATATGTTTGGATAAATCATTTAATAGTGAAAAAAATATAAAAAAAAAAAAAAACTTAAAAAAATGAAATTTTTCACAAAAATAGGGTAAAATAGTAAAAAAACTAAAAAAAATACATGAACACATATGTTTAGATATTTTAGTATCTATTAAATATTTTCAAATGAGATTTGCACAGTGTCTTCAGCATGTTATTCCAATCACATTGATCTACAATTATTACAATCAGAGAGAACACTTTTTTTAATGAATTTTTTAGTGTGGGAACCATAAAACTGTCGAAACTGGTTGGGGTAGGGATAAGTATTGAGACCATAACTTTAAAACTACTTAATAGATTGTAATTCTGGTAGCATGTTTTGATTCAATATGGACATAGAACAAAACTTTCCAAGCTACAAACTGTTCAGGAGTAAGTTTCTTTTTGCTTTTGCAACATTTATCACAATAGTTGCTGCTGGTAAATGTGTCTATTACTTTAGGAGCACCTCCAGGATTAAGTACAGTTACTACTCCATTTTTTGACACGAAACCACGCCTCTGCCATGTTCCATCGCACGACACAGTGACATACGATGATGGCTGAGAAGCTTTGAATTCTTCCGCAGCTGCTTCTTTGCATTTTGTAGCAACTGTCTTAGTGGCTTCTAATATTTTATTTCTAAAATAATTGTTTCTTGTAATGCTTACCTGTGGTGGCAGGTTTATATTTGCTAAAAATTTGTTACCTTGTTTATAATGGCATCCAATGGAAAACATAGACAGTTGAAACCTTAAATTTATATTTTCCTTACAACTTTGAAGCATGAAAACATGTTTGCAATCCAGGCACACAAAGGATATAGTACAGTTAAGTCCAGTGTTTCTTTCAGTAGCTTGAAAACCACAATGCTTTTCACAATTAGAGCAAGAAAATTGATTCACAAAACACAATAAAATTTGAACATCAAACATGCGGTATCCAGTCATATCATCCAAATAAATGTTGTCCTGTTGAACACTATCATTTAATTTAATAAATGAACTACTTTCAGGAACCTTTCCAGTGTTAGTAGCATCAGGATTGACTGGATCTAGCTCTAATATGTCCTCAGAAACAAGTTGAATTTCACTGACTTCAGTCTCGCTAGATCTAGACTGAGCTTTTTAAAAAACCTATTACCATGGAATTTCCTTTTCTTAGGACGATCTTTGCGTGGTCTAGGCATTGTTATATTTAAATAATATTAATTACAATAAACTAAAACACACTTGAATGAATACAAGAGTAATATAATGTAAAGAAATAAACAGTGTCACAGAGCACCGACAAACGTGGGTAAAAATAGTAAACAAAATGGCTGCCAAAGAGGCTTTGTAAGAAATGTTCTGATTGGTTGGATAGAGAGATAATATAAGAATCTATTTAATTTCAACCAATGAAATTGAAGAAATTAACTAAACTAAGGCTTTAAAGAAATACATTCTTGTTTAAAAAAAAGAACTGTAACAGTGAAACGGTCTGTAACAGTCTATGCTTATTTATTGAGGAAAAAGCAAACATTAGTCATGTTTTTATTTAAATATTTAAAATATTTATTAATATTTTTTCTAAAAACTAATTACAGATTATTATTCAGAATCGGATACAGTTTCTAATTATCGTAAAAGCTCTATTGACATAATTTTGAAAAAAAATCGCATTATCCCTTATCAGCACTTAATATAGCTCGTAATTTGACATGATTTTCATTTTAGGATTAACTTATAGAGTTCATCTCTTGCTCAGAGTTTCTAATGATATAAAACAACAATTCACAAGGCAATACATTCACAACCGAATTCATTCATTTGGATTAGAATTATCACCCGAATGCACATGGATTGTATTGATGCTCTTTTAGTCTATATAGAAATTATTTAGTTTTTTGTTTCTGCTAATAAAGCGTAATTAATTAGATTGGAGTGTGATGTATTTTTCGGAGCTCCTCAAGCAACACTTTGTAATTAAACGGTGAATTAAACTAAAACTTTTTCTCCACTGCTGGGTTCATGTGAAGTGTACAACTGTGCTCACTATCTGAGACAATCAAACAAAAACAGCGATTCAATTGAACACGGTGCGCTTGAATTACGCAGAATAAAAGAATATTTGTTTGGCCGCTTCACGTCTACATGATCGATAGAGGAAATTAATTAATTTCTGTGATGCTAAAATGTAACCATCAGTTTCTAGAGGTAAGCCTACACAATATGATACAATGCGTTCCAGATGTTGGTGTAAATTCCTTTGGAGATTTATTACTTACATTAAATTATTAATTCATGCCTAAATGTGGTAAGAGATGTTATTTTACCTGCGTGATATGCAGTCCCCAATTATGTAATTCTTAGTAGATTTTTTTCAAGATATAGATTCAGTAATAGAAACAGATGTTATAAATTTGCATATATATATATATATATATATACATGCAACTTTAAATACATACGAATTTAGATAAGTAGTTATGTATGCAGTTATAGATGTATTTTAAGTCTTATTAATCCGATATGACAATAATCGAAATATAAATACAGCGGCTGTCGGTGTAAATGTGTTACGACACAAGACTCTTCAAAAATAATAAGACACTGTTAGGAAATCATTGGAAAGATATAACTAGTTTACTAAATATAGAATGTTTTTTTTATGTTATTTTAAGCAGACGTGTACATTAGTGTGTATTAAAGTGTAAGCCAAAGAAAACGTTATTTGTTGCTTGTTATGTGTATGTTTTTACGTGTTGTAAAGAGAATGCGCCCGGGTCGTGTGTTAGTTCTCACTCGAAACTCAAGTCAACAACTAAGGTTTCAATTATTGAGTTACTTTTTCCAACTTTGATCTGTAAACTTATATCAGATTGCTGTGGTTAAAGAACTTCTAATCACATTGTTTGTTTTGAAAACATCTTTTTAATATTTCGATATTTTGTGTGTGTGTGTGTCCATCTAGTAAAAAGTGTTGTACACCATCGTCTCAAACACTTTTCTCCCTAATAAGTGAAGTTTTGGACTGCGCATGTACAAAAGGCTATGTATTCACACTAAGAAAAAGAAAATGACAATAGATGAATGAAAATGACAATAGATGAATAAAAATAACAATAGATGAATAAAAATAACAATAGATGAATAAAAATAACAATAGATGAATGAAAATAACAATAGATGAGTAAAAATAACAATAGATGAATGAAAATAACAATAGATGAATAAAAATAACACTATGCTATTTCAACGTCAACCAACGTAACAATTTGTATACAACGTTTTTCTACTTCAAAAACATTTGCCACTTCTTTCAAAATGTACTTTTTTAAAATGAACTCTTACGTGCGTGGAGAACAATGGATAGAATTCATTAGCCTTGTGGAGTACTGAGAACATCCTATTGACCCCCAAGTGTGGCTCCGCTGTGCCTGTCTGTTTTACTTACAGATTTACATATTACCCTCAAAGTTGGACGCAAGGTTATACAAAAAAAAGAGACATTGACGAAACTATGGAACTGGGGTAACAAAAAGTTATCCAGTAAAACCAGTGGTTCTCAATTTTGTTTTGTCTAGACCAGAACGTTTACGCCTCCATTCTTCCTTGCTCCTTAGCCAGCTTCATGGTATGACGGAGCACTGTAAGCACCTGCACCAAGCGTTGTTCTACATGTTTAGCTTCAGAAATGCATTCTCCGGGCGTCTACAAAGCACAATATTGTGTACGAAGCCCGCAGGTCTATAAACTAAATGAAGAAGTCGTGAGAATGAGGAACATTCTAAGAAGTTGAGCAAACATACTGTGCGCCTAAAGCCAGCACGGGAAGCCTTCTCCTAGATACCCCTCACCCCACTGGCCTAAAACTGAGATTGGACCATAGCGCTCTGAGCATGCTATAAGCATGAAAGTAGCGCTATGTAAAGCTATAATTTCTACATGTTTCTAATGATCTTGATTGTTTTCAAGTTTTTTTTCCGTGATCAGCCTTTGAAGAGAGCCAGTTGTCTTCCCCCCCCCCAAAAAAAACCAAGAGAGATACGAGAGCTGTATGAATGTATGAATGAATAAAGCGAAAACATTTGTTTGATTTTTGATGTCTTTTTAAGGACGTTTTGAATTCTAGCATGTCGTTGGACTATCAAGTTGAGCGGTCTAGAGAACTCCAGCAACTCATTTGAACTTTTATTTTTTTTTATTTTTCTTTGGGTGTAAATTCAATGTTTCTAAACCTTAATATATAAAGATAAATAAATAAACACATATTATATATATATATATATATACACATATAGCTTCAACAGTTTAAAAACGCTGCAGTAAATACATACATACATGTCTGTTTTTAAGTGTGTGAGTTTGTATTAGTATTTAGGTGTTGGTGTCTTTAGGTGTATGTTCTTCTGCTATTTTGTGTAATATATTCTTATAAATGCATATGTGTTTGAGTGAAAATATCTGATTTATGTGGTTCTGTATGTGTTTACATTTGGTGTAACGTGATTCACTTTTATTCACATTTTTTTCTTCATGTCATAACAATTAACTTCGCTATTTCAAATAAATAGAGCTCTGATCAAATTACAGTCTTAATGAATGTGATATCAAATTTTCTTATTTCCTTAGTCTTGAACCTGTTTCTTAACATTCTTGTACCAGTTTCTTAACATTCCTGCACCTGTTTCTTAACATTCCTGCACCTGTTTCTTAACATTCCTGCACCTGATTCTTAACATTCCTGCACCTGATTCTTAACATTCCTGTGCTGGATCATAAGATTGTTGTGTCTGAATTATTATATTACTCTAATTAATTCATAATATTTCTATACCTGATTCATACTATATATTTCTTTACATGATTCATAACATTCTTGTACGTGGTTCATCACATTTCATAACCTGATTTATAGCTAAACATATGTCTGAATTAGTTAGTTGTAGAGTCCAAGAAAAAAATAATCTTACCTCAATGTATTGTTACGAATGAACAGTGACAGGTAGAAGTCACTATGTGTGACCCCGTCGAGATGACACTGCAGCAGGTGTTCTCTGGAATCGACATGTATAAACAACGACAGGATGTGATGTTTCCTCCCGTGTTGTTCCAGAGGATACTAGAAGTGTTTTTGCAACAGTGGACAAGCGATTAGGGACTCTTTATAAACCAGAGAGTTGATGTGAAAAGAGTCAGTACAGTCGTTACTGTTGTCTACTGTGCGAGACAGTAGTAGAGAGTGGACTTGAGCCGTTACAGTCGATACAGTCGATGTAAGACGTATACGATACATGTTACAGTGACGAATTGTTATAGTTAATATTCAATAAAGTTATATAAAGCTGAAAGTTGAGTCGTCAAGTTCTTTGCAGTGTTTTATTTATTTGTGTGCCAAGTAGTACATTTAGCCAGAAGATCAGAACGACGTAACAGTATATTAAGTTTCAATCGAGCACAGGATTGCTGCTCTGTAATCATCTTGTACGTCACAATTATAGAGAAATGTATGCACTTTTTTTTACTATCTTATATATATTTGAAGAGGCAAACACAGGAAGACATATTTAAAGTGTCATAATTATACGTAGGGCTTTAACAGATACATAGTGTACAGTGTTTTTTTTTATATAAGAATTATTTATAAATACTGTATGCATATACATAAAAACTATTTTAAATGCAAAAATTCAAAAGGCAGAATACAGAAGGTATTACGTATTGCACATCCTGTCATAATGCAACTAGACACATGAAAGTGATTTAATTGTAAATGATTCGAATTTAATGTTATAAAACTGTGTATACAAAATTCGTAAACCTTTAATGTTATGTTAATATATATATATAAACATTTATATAGTCTACATTGATGTAGCCCACGGACAAACACATTGCAGATAGATGTAAACTCACATACGGTCATATGTTAAAACATCCTCAGGGCACAGACTCATAAACACCAGTTAATGTCGATGTATAGATAGAGGCCACATTGGACAGATCTAAGCTACAGAAATATGCAACGTAAGTTATCAACGATAAAAGCTGTTTAAAGTCTAGATCTGTAAAACATGTGTCTTACAATTACACGCCCCTTCTATAAACAAATATTACAGATATTTAGCATAATTGCAATGAAAATATTTCTCACGTTTATGAGACATGTTGTTTCATCCACTCTATTGATGGGAATATAATGAATATTTTAGTATTTTTGGTTTTGGCACAATTTAGGCCATGTCGTGCCCATGAATAGTTTAGTTTCTGTTCATGTCACTACACATTCGAGTTTGAAAGATTCTCGCAAATGTAACATTGCAACACGAGTCATTGCTTGAAAGTACTAACAAAAAATAGATCGTTAGTATTTTGTTCTTTACGATACCCCTTGTTAGGCTCAGTTATTACCAAGACTTTGCAATAACTAGATCTTGACTTTTGAAAGGTAACACTGACTCTGAATAGTAGCAAAAGTTACAATTTAAGGTATAGTTTATTTTGAATTGTATTTTTTAATGCTATGGTATTTTAGGGTTGGATTTATTTAATCAATGAATTTATATTGTTCCTTTATAGTTCATTCCATAAATTTTTTGCGCTATATCGGTAAGCAACATTATAGAGGAAATCATTGATTTGTGGTTACGGTTGCTCTTATAATTAATTTGCATGTAGAGTTTTACATTTGACATAATCACCCCATAGTACCAGCGGTCAGGTCACAGGTACTGAGATAAAGAGGAAAAGAAGAAAGAAGAATAAAAAACGCCCTTAGGGTTGAAATTGAGAACTTTCTTTAAAAGGTTTAGCGTTTATTCAAATGCCTTTAAAAAAAAGCTCACATGAAAATATTCATTGCGATAACGCAATAGGTGCCAGGTATATCCAGTCAACAGACATGTATCTTTATTATCGTTATTACATCGGTGTATCTAGCAGGCATATGGCCAGGTTTTAAAATGAAAACAAAGCATTAACAAGATTATTAGATAGTTGAAGGAAGAATGAAGCGCTTTAAGGGATTGTTTGCTTAATGGGAATGTACGTTTTTAATCTTTAGCACCACTAAGAACTGATCAGTAAAGTGGCTATATAGTTATACATGTATAGTTCTTGTCAGAGGCTTGTAAGAGTATTGTTGAATTTATTATTATTTGGTGTCTTTCTGTTTAATTCAGGAGCTGAGTAGTTCTGTTAACTCTATTTAACATTCGTTTACCTAAGCATTTTTATACCAGTCCAAATAGCTGGAAATAAAGCACTATTTTTTAGTTCATCTGATATAGCAGAGAATTCTAATCAAATATACTAGCAATGTTCGAATTTTTATAAAAATTGTTTATTCTGAAGCTTCTATTCAGACAATAATAAGTTTCAAAAAGATACGTCATACATTTGTGGCGTTAAATAGTAACTATTTCATGTGGTACGTATCACTTGGTTACCTTTGTAACTTATCAGAAGGTAGTATGCAAGTTATAAATTGTGAAGGTACTTTACAAGTTATAATTTATAAACATACTTCGCAAGTAATAAATCTGAAGATACTGTGCAAATTATAATTAATAAATGTACTATGCAAGTTATAATTTAAGAATGTACTTTCCAAGTTATAATTAAGATGGTACTTGCCTAATACTAATGACTAGGGGTACTTGATGATTTCAATGACTAATTGTGTACGATCTAAGAAAACAAAAAGTCAGTTGTCAGTATTTGCTTGTTTTTGTTTGAAACTGTTACATCAGCCGTAGGAGCAGCAGCAGCAGCGTGCATTCCTGGACCTTAGATACAAGGATTTACTGGGGGCTATTGCGTCATAGTTTCGCTTCAGTCCTGATTTTTTCTCGAGGTTTTCAGACGTGACTTCAAAAAAGAAGACGATTACGTCCTAAGCGTCATGCATTCAGTCATGCATTCAGTCATGCATTCAGTCATGCATTCAGTCATGCATATGAACCAATGACCTTTAATTCATGCTATAATAGCACTAGGGAAGAAGGAGCATGTGTACACATTTGTCCTAGCATATGGAACGCGGAATGTGCCTTTAGTACCGCAAGGCAGCAGGGGTCTGAAGTCAGTCAATCCCTCTCCTAGATAAATTGCCTTACGAGGCTGACGATATCCATCTGCCCAAAGCTCCAAGTTGTTAGGCGCCAGGTATCCGTTTTCAGCCCTTTATATGCTAATACAAGCAGTTGCTTGGTATCTATGCCACACGAGCAGGCCAGATGCTGGACTTCGTTGTCCAAGGCTTTTTTGACGCGTGCTGCTAGGAGTGTGGTATAGACTCAGAGTCTAGACCATGGGAGCTATTTCCATTGCCCCCCCCCCTCAGGTCGTGACAGCCTTTGAAACAATTTGGCATAATTTCCACTTATGTAAGATTTACTGTCATAAAATACAAATTCATTCGACTAGAAAGAGCTCAACAAGAAAGCGTTTAAAAAAAAGAAGCATGCTTGGAAAACAAAATGAGCATAAACATTTTATGAGAAAAAATGATGGGAAGAAACTCGAGTTTCAACAGTTCAATAGAAAATGTAGACTGATGAAAGGAATAAAAAGGGCGATGGTTTAGAAAGAAAAAATAAAGGAGAGAAAAAAACGAAATGTTCTCAAGAGAGCCAAGAATAAATTTGATGATAGCAACTTTTAAACCTTTGGATCTAAACATATCTAATTGAGGCTCAGGCGATAGGAAAAATACGCCAATAAAAATATTTAAAAAAATGTCAATGCAAGCGATTGAGGAATGAAAAGAAAAGCTTGGGCGAGATAAAATGTGGAAATGTAGAAACTGTCTTTCTAAAATTAGTCGGTATAGACAAAAAAAAAAAAAAAAAAAAGAACTTGATAACGAACGTTAATGTTCTTTAAAAGTAAATAAAGTTTGACAGCTGAAAATATTTGAGAAGTTGTATGGAAATACCTAAAGACTGCAGTCACTGTTTTATAACATAACAAATACAGGAACCATGATTTATACCTGATGTCATAACAGTTACAGGAACAATGATTTATACTTGATGTCATTACAATTACAGGAACAATGATTTATACTTGATGTCATTACAATTACAGGAACAATGATTTATACTTGATATCATAACACACTCTATGATTTATACTTGATATCATAACTAATACAGGAACAATTTCTTACTTTGTTTTATGTCAGGAATGAGAACATCACAAATATAGCCTTCCAAATGATATTTAAAGATTTTATTGGAGAATTAATGTGAGTATATAAACGTCTTCATACGACCTTATTCCTTACCTTTTTTACCCAATATACTAAAAAGAAATAAGATTAATAGTAATACTAAACCAGATAGGCAATACAGATACTAAAGGCCAAAGTAAAAAAGGGGCAAATAAAATACTTTTAAACTTGTAATATATATTTTAAAGGCTATTTCTCTAATACAAAGTCAATAAACAGGTCGAATGTATTGTTACAACTGAAACGTACTTAAACAAAATTAAAAAAAAAAAAGACTAGATACTACTAATTAGCTTGACAGCAATTTATAACCAAAGAACAAGATTACATTTTAAAAGTCTGTCAATGGAAGTAATTATGGCTTTCACCTTGTCAAACTAAGTCATTACTTCTTCAGCCTCGGTAGCAAAGAACTCAGCAGAAAGAGACACTACAGAGACCAACATTCATCTATGTCAAGAGACATCATTAACGAGAAACGAATACATCTTCAGAAAACAGAAATACGTCAAAGAAGAAACAGGAATAAACAAATGAAAACAATATACAAAGAAAGTAGTAGTTTACGAAAGAACAGGAAAATGCTAACCAATTTATACATCAAGGACATATGAAACAAAGATATATAGTGGTATGTCAGACCTTTTTTTTAAAAAAATCAACTTTTTTTTTTTTCAGAAAAGAAAGTATATTGTTGAGATAATTCAGTGTAGAATTATTTTACCAAACTACAAAAAGAAGATAATTAAAAGTAGTGTAGGGAGCTAATAAGCGCAAGTTTTATGTGCTGTTATGTGCCCGTGTCATGTGCAGATAAGTCCAAACGGAATGAGGTCACAGAGGCAAAAGACCAACAACGATGTCGAACGAGTTGGAATAAGGAGTAATAATACGTAACGAAGGAAACTGTGGAATGTCGCTATGGGAAATATCTTCTCCAGAAATTAAATCCGACCTTTGTTTTCTCTCTAAGGCTGCCAAGAGTATTCTGTATTTACTTTCGTTAAACTTCAAAACCTAGTCTTGTTTTTAATGGTCTAGTCAAAACTTTTCCCTTTTGATGAAACTTTTCGCGTCATTTTCATAATCGTGCCTTAACAGTGCTTGTCAGCATCATCATAAAACCATTGGATTCCGTCATAGTAGCACTGTGATGTTTTTTAATTCCAATTTCACATTGGACAAAATTTTTGTAAAAGAAAAAAGGATATTCTCTTAGATACTTACTATAGAGTCATTGACTCCTGATTTTTCATCGTGGTAAAATTCCTATAACCTTTAACATGTTGAGGTATAGCCGCAACTTTTCCTTCATTACTAGTGTAATGGCCAGTAACAAGCCCGTTGCCCCTTCCACTGTTGGTGATAACAGCTTCTCCGGATTCAGTAAATAAGCCACTCTTAAAGGCCAGGAGTTAGACTGTCAGAGGCGTATTGAGACGCATGCCATCGAAAACATTTTATATTTAATAGCAGCAGTTACAAATTCCTGCAATGAGAACTTGCAGTACACAGTATTGCATCCTACAATAGCACTGTGGGCAACATGGTTCCGACATGAGTAATCAATGATCAGTCTTTCCTTTACGAGATGAACCATAGTCACTCTGCGAATGAAGGATGCAAATAATAACTTTCTATGCCCCCCCCCACCAGGTATGTGGCGTAATTTGTTCCGGCATCAAGCGTAGGATTGGAAACAGCTAATAAAATGCATTAAGATAGAAAATAAATGAGGATATATTGAGCACCTGGTTGCATGCGACTTGAGAACGAGACATATGGATGTCGCCTACAAATGCCGCAAGGGTACACATTTGAGACCAAAAGAAAATCCGATTCCGATGGCAGTCGTAGACGGCGATAAGAAAATCTTAATCGACCACCGTAGACAATTGTTATGCCTGCGCTGGATGTAGCAAAATATGTAGGTCACAGCTGGGGCGGCGTAACAAAGGAAAAACTGCATTCTTCTTTAATCTTCGGAGGCGCGGTTGCTTAGCGGTAAAGTGCTTAGTTTCCGAACCGGAGGGCTTGAATTTTTAATTTCAGGATCTTCGGGCGCCTCTGAGTCCAATGAGCTCTAATGGGTACCTGACATTAATTTGGGAAAAGTAAAGGCGGTTGGTCGTTGTTCTGGCCACATGACAACTTGTTAACTGTAGGCCACAGAAACATATGACTTTTACATCATCTGGTCTATATAAGACCACAAGGTCTGAAAGGGGAAATTTCTTTAATCTTCGGACTCGAAGACAAGCCTTATTACTGAACACTCTAAAACAGTTACAAGTTCTTACGATCTATGTTTATCTTTGATACTATGAATTGAAAGTAGAATATCAATATTTTAAAAAATTATAATCTTTGAATCTGTTTCAGCCATTTTCGACAATGGTTTTAGTGAAGCAACAATGTTTATCCAATAATGGTTCCAGTCTATTTATCAACGTGTCTCAAATCGACAACAGCTCTACAGTTCTGTTCAACAAATCAGACAAGGCTGACTCAGCATTGAGGCCGGACTGGGAGGTCAGCTATGAACTTAAGTATGGTCCCAACGTGTCGTGCACCACTCAGCAGCTCGAGCTGCCCAGAGACCTGAGGTTTACCGAGGACACAATGATCTCAGTGGTAGCCTACTGCTGCATGTTCCTCATGTCCCTGGTGGGGAATATCATGGTGTTCACCACACTCTGGGGCGGCAGGCGCTCCAGGGTAAACATGTGTATACTGCACCTTTCTGTGGCGGATTTGTATGTGGCTTGTGTGTTCTTACCCCTGGAGACTACCTGGCATATCACTGTGTCCTGGCAAGCTGGGGACTTAGCCTGCAGGTGAGTAAAGATATATATACATACACATATAGCGGATGTCATGCA
Organism: Biomphalaria pfeifferi; assembly: GCA_030265305.1. Classification (NCBI taxonomy): domain Eukaryota; kingdom Metazoa; phylum Mollusca; class Gastropoda; family Planorbidae; genus Biomphalaria; species Biomphalaria pfeifferi. The sequence continues at coordinate 372,655 of JASAOG010000134.1, forward strand.
TAATTGAATTGAAACGTTCTTTTAGAAGTTTACGAATAAGTAAAATAATGAAGAAAGAGAGATAGAGACAGAGACAGGGGCAGAAAGAGAGAGGGAGAGAGAGACCGAGATGTAAATTAAAAGAGAGAAAGTAAGTAAGTGAAGAGAGACAAAAACGAGAGAGAGAGAGAGACAACGGAAGTTGAGGAAGAACTAAAACCCCGAAAATGGGACGACACTTTCTTTATGCTCTCTTTTATAAATTTAACAATATTTCCTGAGTTTCATACCATCAGCAGTTGGTAAGAGTCGGCAGTTGATAAGTGTCAACAGCTGGCAAGTGTTAAAATCTGAGCCAGGAGTAGGCCTGATGGTCAGTGGCTATTTGAGACGCATGCCCATAGGAAGCATTTTATAGGTGGTGGAGTGCTTATATCCATTATCACTTCCGGCAATGACAACCTTGCTGAACTAATTACATAAGCTATCCCAATAGTTCAATTCCAGCCCCACGGCTCATAAGCTGATATGGATCAATACTAGTCTATTGGTTTAATACAAATATGATAGTTTCATGGTTTGTAAAGGAAATTGAATAATTGATAAACATATCGTTATAATTCTAGCAACTCAACGGCAATCTACAGTAAATAAATAATTCCAAAAGTCTTGTCAACCTGAATACGGACCAACGACAGCCTTCCCTGCTTCGCTCCAGGTCCCCACTACAGTCTTCTGGCAGCACAAAAGATGGCTCCTTAATTTCCAACACTCAGACTCTCCACACTTACTTGATGCACTGTTCTGTTCCTCTATCCCAGCGTCTTCCTGTTCTGGTTCAATAGTGCACACTAGCACGCTCCATAAGCACTGGTGCAGGGCAGGGTTACAACAGTATTAAATACAAATTAGGCTGTAGATTACGACTGCCTCTCGGTAACGTCATTTAAAAAAATCAATAAAAAGATAAAAAAATAAATCAATAAAACGACAGTGTTATTCTTCCTACATCTTGTTAGACGTTTAGTTCATATCTGTGAAGGTCAAGAAATAGCATCTTGTTTAAAAAATAGCTTGATTACCTCTAACTGCATTATTGTTGATGTTATAATAGATTTTCTTGTTTCGCCTATGCCAACAACTTTTAATCACATAATGTCTACAGGCAAAATGAATGTTCACGTTTTAATTTTTTTTTTTTCATTGCCTCCATTTGTGTTGCAGGCTAATGATATTTGTGCTATGTCAAATGCTATTGTCAACATCTGTACGCCAGTGTTTCTCAAACTCTTATCATTGACGTCTCCCTTGACGAAAACGAAATTGTTCGTTCCTTCCTTACTCAGCTGAAGTAATAATGTCTTAAGCTTCCACAGCGAGGTTCGAGAGGATGTTTTAAGTCTAATGAAACAGAAAAGAGACAAAGAGTTAAAATCATGACAGAATTGTTTGTTATAATACCCCTATAGAACTCGTACCTTCGTTGAGACAACATTTTTCTTTGTAGGTGGGCTCCAAAACCTGGAGGCACATGGATCTCAAAAACGGCTCTAGAAATGTGATAGTTGCAGTTTATCGTTGGGAAACAAATTACTCGCTGGTTGGTGACAATGGGAAAACTTTAGTTTGACCGTACAATTTTCTTTTTAAGTTTCAAATAATTTAATTTAAATTTGGCTAGAGATCTACAGCAAGATTACTAAAGAAAGAGAACTAGAAAATGCTTTTATATTGAACTGGATATAAGTCTTCGGGTATTTCCGAATATTGGTTCTACATTCTTCGAAATGATGTTCCGTAACACATGGCGCACCGTCTTCCAAGTCTAGATCTAAGGCATATCATTGGAATATAATAAAGTCTTGGAAATGTATAATTGGGAATGTATAAAAAAAAAAAGGATCATAACTTTTGTTGAAAAAAAAAATTATGTTTTTTTTTTTCAATTGTTTTAACACTTTGTTTTGGAATAGTGTATGTTGAGGGTATTTAACCCTCACTCCAGTAAACTTACTTTTTCAAGTTTGTTGTGAAATTTGAGCAGATTTCTCCTGTCCTAACAGTCAGTCAGCACGCAGGTCTAAGAAAGAGCTTAAAATTACTCGTGCGCCACGAGGGGCTGGGGAGCTGGCGCCTCGAAAGAAATCAGTAAACATTCTATACTATGTGACTTTAAAAATGAAACAAGATCTTATGATTAAATTATTTAAATGTTTGTAATATTGTTAAATGATAGTGAAACCAATTTTTTAAAAAAAAAGCAATACCTCTTTTATCCAACTTATTGTGCATCTATTTCCTTTCGTAATTAGAAACTCGTTGCTAATTTATAAGTATAATAAAACATGCAAACATATCAAGCTTTACTAAAGTAACTTCTTAGAGAATAGTGATGCTAATTTCCATCTTCGTATATTCATGAGTAACCTATACAAATCTGTCAGAAATAGATTGACGACCTCAGTTCACTCTTAAAAATACCAGCACCTTATATAGAGTTGAAAAGGCCGAAAGCTATTTGAACACTCTTGGGACGATATTAAATAATTTAATTAGCCCATATATTTAATGCCAGTGCAAACCATTTTTTGGTGGCCCTAAGTTATAGCTTGTGCTGCCTACTTGCCTATAGATAAATCCGGCCTATTTCGAATAAAGGTATAAGGAACTTTTATCAAAACACTCGCAGCTAGAATTCATTTATAGCAAGAAACTTTAGATAGCCTTAGATTTAATGACAAATTTTCAGTATCTTCTTCTTCTCTTTGTGTATATATAATGGTCCTTAAAAATTATTCTTCTAAATTTTTGGCCCGCTCCAAAACAACGTTTGCCCATCACTGCACTAGACCTTTATAGCACCATCGATGACAATGATCCGTACCGTGTATCGATGAACTGTATTGAAATGGAGTGACTTCTTGTTTATTTATTAATGACATATGTATGTAGCGTGTTTGAATTTCTACATTTCATTCTATCACAGTATATAAACCAAGCTCTGTCTGGTATAGATTTAATGTGTCTATTTTTGAATACATATAAAACACATATTAATTATTTATTACTCTCTGGGGCTAATGACAATGTGCAGTAAGAGAACTCAATGACTTGATCAACGAAAGACCCGGGCATGCTACCCTGCCTCATAGTGGCGCCAGGGTGGAAACGATCGTAGGAGGAAACGATTAGGCTAAAGGGTAGCAAAACAAGACTCCCGTGGGGGTGCCTAAGGGGGTGCGAGAGCATCCTCATTGCACTGAGCGGAGTTGTAAAAAAGCTCCCACAAACTTGTCACAATCCAGGCGCTGTTCCTCAAGGGGCCGTTACATAAATGGCGTGTCCCGCACAGTTAGCCTGTTATAGAAAAGGAAAGTGGCGGGGGTCTTAGTGTATACGGTCTCTTGCCGCGAGTCTGACCCACCCGTCAGACAGAACAGTGTACACTGTTATCATTTAGGCCGGTGAGAGGGAGCTCTTGTTCACCTTTGCTGGCCTGGAGTTCCAAGAGCCGAAGGCTCAACTCTACCTGACAGTTTCAAGAAGAAGATCAACGAGAGAAAACGGGAAGAAAAAATTCAGATCTCAAAGAAAAATAGTTTTCATTTAATGATAGAAAATATTTTTTTCCCTATCCTTCACAGGATCTGTATGTTATTGCGGGCCTTTGGCTTCTATTTATCATCCTATATCACAGTGGTCATTGCTATTGACCGATACATGTCCATCGTCCATCCTCTTGTGTTTCATGGCTCTTTTAAAAGATGCAAATTTATGCTGGCTTCAGCTTACGTCATTAGCTTTTTCTTCAGCCTTCCTCAGGTGAGTTTAATCTCAACATTTAACAAGCAAAATACAAACAATACTATAAAAAAAGAACAACAAAGATTATATTAAGTGTATCAATCAATTTGGATCAGTCATGGAATTTAATATGTAATAGATCTAGACTAACGATAGGAAATCTTTGAATAGAAATATGTTTTCTAATTGTTTTTAGCGGCCCCCGTAAGGGGAAAAAGCCGCTATTAGGTTTGTGCTAAATGTCCGTCTGTCACACTCAGATCTCGAAAACTAGAAGAGATATTAAAAATATTATTTCATCATTAAATGCGGCTTGAAAAGTTTGGGTGCAACGGCTACTTTTAGTTTTCTAAAAGCAAACCGTTTAATTTATAAAATTAATTATGCAAGCGATTTTTTCATAAAAATACACCAATTCTAAAACAATTAGGTAAATGTAAGGGAGGCAATGTTACAATATGCTAACAAAGATCGACTAGCAGTGTTTATTGTCAGTATCACTAAGTCAAATATATTTATAAAATGTACAGGAAATATTTAGAACTAATATAAATAATAGTTAAAGGTGGGTTTTTTTGGTCAACTAGCTGCAAAAATTAAAAGAAAACATTTTTGTTTGTTTATTAAGGCTAATAGTGCACTTTGTATGTAAATATCACGCACATTTTTTAAATTGGACTTTTTATGCATCGACTTTCGTGCTGTAGCGTAACGTCGGAGTGGCACACAAGGAACTAAACCAATTCATTAAACTTTTAAATAAAATAAGACAATAAAAGACTCTTATTTTTGTGTGTTTTGTCTGTTGGTCGGTCTGTCCGTCACGATTAGATTAATATATAACACTAGAGGCTATTATAAATCTGATTTAACCTTTAATTTTTCATTCAGAAATATTGCAATAGTTTTAAGTATCTATAATAGATCGTTCAGGATGTTTTGTGAAAAACAAATCAATGCCAATGAATATTTGTTTGCTCTTTTAAGTTATAGTAGATTTTATTTCCATGCTTAAACGTTGCAAGAAACACACGATCTTTGATATATTGTTGCGTTTTTTTAAATGTAAATAGCATATAAATGCTAAATAAAAATATCTATACTGATTTATGTTTCATTAACTATAAAGTTGTTCCGGATATTGTTTTATAAAAAAAAAAAATTATATTAAATGATTGTTTGAAATCACATAATTGACTAATATTAAACATATTCTGTGACACTACGTCACTATAGTTTATTTATCAATATCAATTGTTCCGAATTTTTAATTTGATAAAACAACTTTATGTCAAATAATTTTATTTTTTTCAAAAATATCGACAATAGGTTATTCAGGATTTTAAAATAAGAAAGTAATTTACTAGAAACAATTATTGAAAATCAATTTTTAGACTTATTTTACACTTAATTTTCTTGACGAAACATAATAAAAGTTGTTTAATCGGTAACGAATGTTCCGGATTTTGTTTCGATAAGAAATCAACTTAATTTTCTTAAAAATCTTCGCCAAAAATGATCCGAATTTTATATGAAAAATATAATAACTCTCATAAATGTTTGCAATCCCTCATCTAATAAATAAAACAAATAATTTTCTCATTTACGAAAATTGGTTGTTCCGGATTTTTTTATGAAAAATAGTTTAACCCTATTTATGTAAAATCGCAAAGTATGGTTTGAAAAAAATCTCCATAAGGCTATGGTACATCTAATTTTCATAACAGACCATTCCACAAGTTTAATTAACGGCATTTGATTAATCTGGAATTCTTATTTTCTCTCACTATAAATATATAAACATCCGGAACAATCTATTATAGAAACTTTTAACTAATGCGATGTTTCGGAAGGGAAATTAAATTTTAATCAGATTTTTGTATAGAAGACATTTTTTAGTCTAACTAGGACGTGTGACGTAATGGAATTTTTTTCCTTTGACGTCATATGGAGTTAATTCTTTAAATGAAATGCTAAAAGAAATCACTCGGTGCACCAATGTCTATGAACCCTCAACAAGCTGCTCCTATAGATGATATTTTTTAGTCTAACTAGGCCGTGTGACGTAGTGGATTTTTTTTCCTTTGACGTCATATAGAATACATTCTTTAAACGCTAAAACAACTCGGTATAGTAATGTTTATTAAACCTCGTAATGTTACTCGCATTTTAAAAAGACATAATAGCTAGATTTAGATCTAATCTAGATTTTTTACACTAGATCTAGATTATTTTTTTTTACATTAGAGCTAGATTTTTTACACTAGATCTATGTCACAGTGTGGATTATCTTTGAAGATACTAGATATCACATTAAATATACTCTAAATGAAGTGACCAAATATCTTGAATTAATCTTTGCCTCTTTGTTGTACGATGATAATCTTGTAATCGTGATGCCGAGGATTTAGAAGATGTCAGCTGATAAAATTAGATATTTTATGTTAAGATCTAAACATTAACTAGATCTAATAAATTAAATGAAGAAGATCCTTTCAATTCAAATACAGAAAACTTTCAATATTCAACTTGGAACAGCTAATATACAGTAAATGTGAAAAAACTGCATAAAACAATATCACATTTGAAAGATTTCTAGATCTACTGGATTTCTAAATGATCTACACTAGAGATGACTCATTAGTACATCTTTGCTGTGTCAGATCTGACTTGTCGTTCTTTTTCCTTTCTCTCCCGGGTCTTTGTCGACGCCTATTTTTATACTGTCCGAGATCTGACCTGCAACTGACCTCGACTGTCCTACGGCTGACCTGTCACAGTGACTGTCACATAAATAGTTCGAGCTATTTTTACAACCATTCAGATTGCAGATTAGAATCACGCGTTCTACCTCTGTGTTATCATACCAACATCTTTAACCAATCAAACTAATCTCTATCATACCTTAAGCGCGTGATCGCTAGATGTTTACAATGTCGTGGAAATTTCTAACGACCTAGAATTTCAACTTTTGAACTAAGTCTATTTTAAGTAATTAACTAAAATGAAATACAGTAAAATGTCTGATATGTGACAATCTAGATTTTTTTTCTTACACTACAGCTAGATTTTTAAAACTAGATTTAAATATAAGTTCTAATTAAAATCATTATAGAATCTAGATTTAGAATTTCTTGGTCTAGTTTAGAATGTTTGTTGTTTTACATGTTTCGGATGTTCCTTCAGAGTTTTTAGTCCAAATCTCCCGTAGGACGACGGGGAATGGGAGTGGGCAGGGTTTGAACCTGGGACCATCGATGAATCAAAACGACAGCCCAGCGCGCACACCGCACTACCAGACAGCTATGATTCAGACTAGATCAAGATCTATAATTTTAATTTCTAGGATTAAAGTGTAGATTTTTATTTCTAAAGTCTAGATTTTCAATATGTCAATATTGCAATGTTATAAAATACTAAAACTAATGTATTATTTTAATATAGTAGATATAGATATTGAGAGTGCTAAATTAGTAGTTTAATTTAGGTAGATTTACATCCTCATTCTAGTTTCATTTAGGCCTAAATGAAAATGCTCAATACCAAAAGATTATCTAAAATCGCTCTTCTGACATATTGTACATATCCGGTAGTTGTCATTCCGTAATGTGTAGGTATATTATTAATATACGCTATTAGTTTGTAACCAGTTTGTCATTAGATTTAGAGCAATGCCTGGTCGTGCGGTTAGCGCGCAGGACTAATTATCTCTACGGTCTCGGTTTCATACCCTGCTCGATGCCATCCTCAGTCGACAAGCATATATGCGGATCCGACAGGGGGGCCGCCTCTGAGTTTGTATTACACAAACTCTCTTTGTAATCTTGTTTTTTTTTTTTTTGCTTAGCGCAATTTCATGCTTGTAACTTTCTCAATACGCTATGTTCTTATCACTTGTCTGGACCAGTTGGAAAGAAATGGGGGGGGGGGGGGGGGGGGGGAGAAAGAAGGGGTATCTGGGGGATCGCTTTTGCAATGCACTTATAAAAACAAATGTGAATGGCCTGAATTTGAACTCGTGGGCTAAAGCCTCCTCAGCCTCTTCAAGCTGAAATAATAACCTTTGTGCCAGAGAGGTGTTGATGAAAATTGAAACTCTTAAAGTTTTCTTCTGTTAGTTTCAAACAACAGAGTATAAATTCAACTTATATACCACCACGTCAGTCAACTACAATTTGTTTCCCTTGTTCTAGATAAGTAACAAAATAATTATCAATAATTAATTAACTAAATGGTTATTTTTTTAAAATAATATTTCTTGTTTTGCCCGCAAAAAAAAACTGCAAAATTTCAGCTTGATCCGCGATTGGGTGTGGAAGAAATAACGTGTACAGACTTTTTTACCAGACAGTCAGAGTAACTGGATATAAGCTTTGTAAAATTAAAAAAAATGGTGGTTCTTGAGAGAGAGAGAGATGTAGAAAAAAAAAAAAAAAAAGTCTGGGAAAAAATTAACAGTCAGTGACCACAACAATCTGTGTTGCCCTCAAATGTCCCTCGCCGAGTTGAGAGTCAATGACTTTTAAGGCTTCACAGACTGCCATGGTCTCCGCATCAAAACTGCAAACATTACCACATGGTCCAAAGATTTTGAATCTGTAAGAGCCAAGAAAGTCGATGTAGGCTCCATAGCCTGCTCTTCCAGAATCTATTGATGCCGACCCATCAGTGTATGCAAAAATAGCACTGGGCTTGAAGGTATTAATGGTCTCCAGAGCTAGGATTTGAAGGTGTGACAAGTCACACTTGCTGTCAGAGTCACTCAAATTTATCACAGCATTAATTATTATTATTCCTTATTTATTTATTTTATTTTAGTTATTTCCACGTCCTATTCCCACTTTCTTCACCCGCTCCACCTTCACCTCTTTGAGCAAGACTTGGTCCGCCACCTTGGCGTCCTTTTATTTATCTTCCCTTGACCGGGTAAAGATAAACACAGTCTCTTTGATCTCACCCGCAGGATGAGCCGCAGTGAACACCACCTTGGGTGGAATGCGAGTCAATCTTTCTTCACCCCCCCCCCCCAATTCTCCCACGTCTCTCTTTGATCTAGGAAATCACTCGAACCAACACGCCTATTGACCTTTCCAAGGTGCGACGTTTGTCGGATTCACCCACGTGTAAGATAATTCTTAGCCTAGGACATTTCCTGTTTCCGCCCACATTTTCCAAGCCTATATATAAGGTAGATTAAATCAAGCCAGACTCTCTCATTTCTCATTCTATCTAAGCAGTCGAGTCTAGACTATATCTTTATTCTTACTCCTAGAGGAATACCTGGTGGTAAGCCGAACTTAATCACAAGTTCCACTTAATTACTTTGTGTGCATATTTCTCACTGGATATTATCATGTGTATTTTATTATTTCATTTATATTTAATTAGTGCATTGTGTATTTCTCACTGGCGTAAGTAGAAAACATAAACATGGCCTATGTATGTATTTATGAATTGCATTAATCTACTAATGCTACGTTGCTCAATTGATCATTGATGCAACCATGTATATATTTGTACATCTTATTTTATTTCCTTTATCTCGGCTGACCGCCTTGATAATTTACTAGCACATTAATACTGCCCTTAGAAAAGAGATATGAATTATCTTCCCTTTAGTTTTTCTACTTGGACGAGAGTTGCGCCCCTTGAACGGCCGCTCTCCCCATTCAAGCTCGCTCCATTGTTATCGGCCGACGGTCGTATGTAAACAAACCGTCGTGGTTGCTGACCACCGCCCATTTCCCCCCCCCCCCCCTTTTCTATTTCCACTTGCGTTGTTTATTTGAGATTATTATTTCCCCTTTTTATGTACATTTTTATATTGCTACTATCAGCCATCTATTTTCCAAATCCCATTTGTCATCATCTCCCCTTTGTGCTCTTAAGCAATTTTACCTATCTGACGAATGCACCTCAGTCGAGGGCATCGATAAGATGCATGAGAGACATATCCTAACTTGTCTTTATTTATCCGCAGCCTCCCTCAGGTGTCTGCCTATTTGCTATTGAGAATCACCTATTGCCTATTTACCTGCATGTGTACTTAGTGCTATTCAGCACTGCACTTGCCTATTTATCGGATCACTTGCCCACTTGCTATTGAGTATCATCTACTGCCTACGTGGATCTACTCAACTCTATTACTTGGCGCTATCGGATCTATTTGCCCGCCTATACGACAGCCCACCTGTCAACTTGTTAGGTGCAACGTCCCTATAGACCCAGATAGTGCGAGACGTCATAGCTCCGCCAAACCCTCTGCAACTCACTGGACTTATCCTGTCAACTACGCTGCCTACGGCAGATCAGCTCTGACCGCAGTAACCTTGTGCCCACGGTAGCCGGCCACCCGCCCTACTGTGCCCACTACAGATATCAGAACTTTGTATTGAGACTCCACAAAAACTGTATCACCGGCGTGCCTCTACCCGCTAGAACGCCACCTCCAGCTGCAGAACCTCAAGCCAGGATCACAGCCAGCTGCGACATCAACAGGACAACCAGCTAAGTTCAGAAGACAAAGTGACATACTCTCTTATTAAGTGCAAGAGTGATGATTAAATATATTATTGAATAGAGATAGATGCAAACCCTCCCCCTTTTTATTCTTTTATGTAAATATTTATGTAAATAAATATTCTTTATTTTTAACTTTGTATCTTTCTTTCATTGCTTGTCTCGTTGCGTGCCTGCTCCCGATTTATATGCTGACGGGTTGGTATGTGATCACATCAAAAATAATCATCCCCTAGACATAAAACGTGCCCAACACACGTCACTTTCCCCAACCTGTCACAGAAGGTCGTTAGATGAACGGCTTTGCTTAGTGGCATTAGGGTCTACTAGTTTCAAGCGTATGTCTGGGGTCGTTGGGCGACACCAAGGGGGAAGGGGATGAAAGCGTTGAATGTTTTGTCGGTTGGTTGAGAGGCCAGCTTCATCAGATAGACGTATTACTCTACTACTTCTAATTGATCGAACTATTAAATTATTAAGATCTTGTCTATCAGCAGTGTAAGTTTCAAGGCGATTCATGACGCAGGGATTTAATTTTTTCTTGATATTCAAATCTATTAATTGACATGGCCGAAGCTTTTGTATTTTTATCTAGCGCATGACCTTTCCTCCTCTGATTATTTGAGCTATTAATCATTACATAGGTCGTATCAGCTCACTCTATCTGTATGTCTGGTAAAAAACTTTGAACAAGTAATTTCTCGCACGCCCAATCAAGTTGAAACTTAGCACAATTATTAGTTGTACTTTACAAAGCCTGAGTTAATTAAAAAAGTAACCAATTTGTTAATTAACAACTGATAATTAACTATTTTCTTTGATACCAACAAAGGAAAATTAATCTTTCAGCATTCTAAGATGCGGCTAAATATGTAGGATTTCTTCCCTTAGACAACTCAACACGTTGTGTTCCCTACACCTATTCTCGGATCAAGTTGAACATTTACACAATTTATTGTACCTAATAAAACATGAGTCAATTAAAGTAAACCAATTAGTCAATTGTAATTAACTATTTTCTATGATACTTCTACATTATTGAGATATTTAGTTGTTGGTATGGATTTTCTTTCTCTTGATAACCTTTTTTATAATAAAGGAATCTGTATATTCTGCTTGTTACAAAGCTTCTTTAACTCCGTCTGTATGGTAAAAAGTTTGTACACTTAATGTCTCCCACACCCAATCTCGGATTAAGTTAAAATTTAGAGGATTATTTCTTTTACCTGACAACACAAGAATCAAAAAAAAAATTATCAATTATGTAATTAACTTTTGGTAATTAATTATTTTGTTTGGTATCTTGAACAAGGGAAATAAATAGTACTTGACAGATGTAGTGTATTAAGTTGAATTAGTCCCCTTGAGGTCTCCTGAGCTCAGAGAGAACATTTTTATGCATTGAAAAAATCAAACATGCATACATTCACCAAGATACCCCCTTTCTTACCTGCCCCGGTTTAGAAATGTGCTAGGATCAAAGCGCATTGAGAAAGCTAAAAGCTAAACAAAAACAATTGGTAAAAATATTTCTAATTGCACAGATTTATTATGTCTAGGTCCGGTGCAGGATGAAATACACAACTGATCCAAACTAATTAATACAACTACACTTAATATAAGCTTTTTTTTTTTTTTTAAATGTTTTTATAATTTTTCTTATGTGTTTCTTTCTTGTATGCGACAGTGTTTTAATACAAGACTTGTGTTTTTTTTCACGTCGGTTATTTCATCTCACTCCGACTATCTGTCTTATCACACGTTATTTCATCCACTTCCCATTCTTTGATCAAGTTGATTGTCGATGACAGCACATGAATCGATACAAAAATCAATCCATTTTATGTTACATCAGAACGGAGGCCTACCTCAAACAGAAAGTCTTACTACACAGGCTTGAGTTCTCTAGTTCTGCCTATCAGAAACCTAAAAGGCAAACAAAAATTAACCCATGAAATGTACATGCTTCACAAGACAAATGATCGAATCTTTTTCAATTTCAGAGCATTATTTTCCACGTGGAGTATCATCCGGTCTTCTCTTGGTTCTCTCAGTGCGTAACCTTCAACTTCTTCGAAAGTGACTTTCATGAGCTGGCCTATGACATCTTCAGCTGTGCAGCCGTGTACGTCACGCCTCTCTTTATAATGGTCGTGATGTACGCACTCATTTTTGTCAAGGTCAGTTTGACCTAATTAAACAAAAAAACCTTATTAATATTGAAGGTTTAAAATACATAGAGACTTAAGAAGTAGATGTACCAATTAGAATTAGGTGACACACGCCACGATGGTTTAATGCGGATTATCTAAACCCTTTCAGTTTATGACACCTGAAACTTCAGATACAAACAGACAGACTGCTAAGTAACAATAGCACTTTTCCCTTTTTTGAGAGCTGATAAATGGAGCAAGGAATGATTTTTTAATATGTTTTCATTATATAAAAATATTTAAATAAAAAAAAGGAAAATATTAAAAATATTGAAATTAAAAAATAATATTAATATTAAAATAATCACTTTGCATATTACTTTAAGACCACGAGACAGAAAAAAGATCTATCTATCTATCTATTTATATATATATGTATATATATATATATATGTATATATATATATATATATATATATATATATATCTAGAGAGAGAGAAAGAGAGAGGTTTAACGGAATACACTTTGTAAATACCTAGGCAGCTCTCGTTGGTAATGTGACTTTGCATATTTGATACACTATATATTTGAGTGCATCAATTTTTTTGAACTATGTATCAATCAGAAAGAGTTGAAGAGTCTAAAGACGGGTTATTGTGATATTTTAAATTAGCGCAGATGTATCCTGGTGCAACTGAACGACCAGAGTTAGCATCCTTGTCTTAATGAAAGCGTAAGCCAATGTAAGACTTTAACAAAATGGAGAATGATGTAAAAACAAGAACGGCCTGTAGCTGGATACATCCTTGCCTGTTGCTAATGAACGAGTTGAATGGCCTTGTTTCGTATGACATCCCTACATGACCAACGTATCCATTCATTTAAGAACCAATTACTTTGATCTTGGTCTAATGACAAAGAAGCTAATAGACCATCGTCTTCAATATCACAAAAATAAAATCATTACCATTGGCTAGAATCAGACAGCTCTGTTGGATCTTATAGAAGAAGTAGTTTTAAGGTTGGACGTCCATCTGACCATGCCATTATCTGCTTCTATTCTGGGCTTATGAAACAGTCAGGATTAGATTTATTCCGGGTTTTTAAAAATCACTGAGTCACGATTTTCAAAGTTGTTCAAAATGAAATTCCAGTAAAAATGATTTCTTTCTATTTGTCAATTAAATGTCAAACCTCACAAACAGCTGAGTCGAGCACACATATAATTTTAGAAAGTACAAGCTACTAAGCTTCTAGTGACTTTACTAACACGCAAGCAAAAGCAAGATAGTGTATTTGTTTCACCTCAAATACACAGACCTATATAACTAAGAATTCTATTAAAAGATATGATGATTGGATTATGATGGCGCCTCAATAACTAAAAAAAGAACATTTTGATTTTATTTTTTCTCTACATACTTTGTGTAAATATTGTTGTACCATCTGGCCCCTCCCTCAGTTGTCTCACCAACAGCACAAGCACGAAGTGAGGCCAATGTTATCCAGCAGACACTTGCGACAATGGAAACACAACTGTAAGTGTGGCTAACTTGTTTTTTTGTGTACACATCTTAAATCCACTCATTCCGTCTGTCTGGTACAAAATGTGTACACGTTATTGCTCCCACATACCATTCTCGGATTAAGCTGAAACATTGCTCAATTATTTTCTTTACCCTAACAAAACATGAATTAATAAAAAAAAATAACTAAATATTTAGTTAATTAAATAATGTTAATAAATTAACTCTTTCTCTCCTAACCGACGATACCAACATTGATTCCATCAGAACGTGTTAAATGATAAGAGAAAGAGAGATAGAGAGAAAGAGTTAAGTTGTTTGTTATAGCAAACGGTAAATATGTAATGAGATATATGGCTGTAAGTGTGCAGCTCTTTCCCCTTACATAAATTGTTCACAGTATTTATCGCTTCCTTGTTCTATTAATGCAATTATTTAATTTAAAAAAATATGTATTTTTAAATGTATTACAAAGTCGGTAGCTGCAAAACTCTTACAAAATCATTGACACCCGTAATGGATATTCATATAAAAAATGAAGATAGTTTTATTTATAACAAGATTCTCACGGTGGGTTTAATTTATTTATAGGGGAAGGAATTATTCATTATTTTATACACACAAGTTTGAGAAATTAAATTATTCAATATTTTAATTTGAAACTGGTTTCTACTTCCGGATCACTGCACCGCAGGACAACCTTGATATGCTGGACTCCAGTGTTCATTAAATATTCCATGAGATTTTTTGTGTGGTTTATGTGACCTGGATTCTAATTTGTGTATGAAATTTCTATGAAAAATGTATTTCAATGAAGTTTGCATATAGATCTAGATCTAGAAAACTTGACAGAATAAAGTGCACAGTCGCCATCTTGGAATTAAACCAAAATCTGCTAGCGCAATATCCAGAAAACATGAACGAAAATGAGGAATACTGGTGAAGAAGTGGGCAGAGTCACTTACCGTCGTAAAGGCAGGGTCTTACGCTATATACTATGTAGTTAACAGGTGGTTGTAAAATTGAGCACCTATTTTAATTTCGAGACTGCTCCATTATAAGCTTCACTGAAATCTTGCTTAAAAATACAAGGCCAGATTTTTCCAGTGATCTAGATAAATTCCACATTTACATAGCCAAGAGGATGGTTATTTGTGTTATGTACCATTTAAGATGTTAACATACAGAAACAAAGTTTGACTCAAACATGTGTCGCACTTAGGTCTTATTATTAGCCAAGATAATTAACACAGCTGTGTATTTCTTTTTTTTTTTTACATACCAGCCACGGCTGGCGTATTGAACCTTATTGTATAAATGCAAAACACAATCGACACCCTCTCCAAGGTAACTGCGTAAAATAGTCTCCAAGTAGTTGATATTTGTCCATCAAGAACCAAAAGCTACAAAATCCGTATTTCTCCTTGCTGTGAAACTGTTACAGCGCTGTGCGCTGCTCGTTCCTGAGAGACTGTTACAGCGCTACTAGTTGTTGTGAATGTTACATAGCTGCTCCTTGCTGTGAGACTGTTACAGCGCTGCTAGTTGTTGTGAGACTGTTACAGCGCTGCTAGCTGTTATGAAACTGTTACAGAGCTGCTCCTTGTTGTAACACTGTTACAACGCTGGCCTTGTTGTGAGAATATTACATATCTGCTGCTTGCTGTAAGACTGTTACAGCGCTGCTCCTTGACTGGGGAACATGAAGAAGATCAAGATGACTGCATGTTGTAGCGAGACTAATGATTATAGCAGACCTGCACACAGAGTTGTGACGTGGCAACGAGCTATTGGCCTACACTGACCACAGGTTGCTCCAGCTCTGTTCTGTATTCAGCTATACTATTTCTATTTGTCTCGTTTGCTGTCACTAGATGAATTTGATCATGTTTTGTCTTGTTCTTGTTTTCTATAGATAGTTGATTATCTTAATTTAAAAACAGTCCATGCGATTTTTACACTGTTCTAATAAACATAAAAAAAATAGCCTACGTTTTAGTGTTTTATTCAGTCTGATTCGTATCACTAGGGTGTTAGCGTCACAAGTTCGCAATAATTGTCCAAAGAGTTTGTAACTCGAGGCTTTCAGTAACTCGTCTCTATCGGCCTGTCTGAGCAACTGTTCTCATTGGAAAAGATCTAAGCAGACATTTTTTTACATCCCAATTACTGATCGCTTGTTTCCGAGGACACTCAGGCTAGACCAAGACCCATATTCTTTCTCTAAACCAGCCTTGCAGGTGACCTCCATTAAAAACTGTCCCTTTGTGAAAAGGTTTGTGAATAGTGACATGCTTAGGATTTAGGCACCCAACGGAATGTTTGTTATGCTTCTCTATTGGCCAAATTTTAAAACATTTTATAGGTAATAAGATGCTTATATTCACTACCACTTCTGGCAATGAAAACTTTGCCGAAACTCTGTACTGAGTCCATTATTTTACAAATACCTCTCATAACCTGCACAGTTAATACCCATAATTTTTATTCCAACTAGCTTTGTCACAGTACTCTTAGAATGAAAGTCAAGAGATAGATAAGACTAACTTAGTCATTATCTTTGTTTCTCTTAGTCACAGTACTTATAGAATAAAAGTCGAGAGATAGATAAGATTAGCTTAGTCACTGTCTCTTTCTCTCCCTTCAAGGTTTGCCTATTCACACACAGTTGCGATGTTCCAGGGCCAATTACTTGTACAAAGCTAAATTAAGAACACTCAAAATGACTCTGTGTATAGGTAAGTGCTATATTGAAGTCCGTGACATAGACATAGAAAACTATATAGACAGAGGTTAATCAATATGCCTTTTATGTGGTCACATAAAAAGAAAGCATGTATAAATTGTGTAAACAAAGTTAATTTCCTATTTACGAGCAAAATGTTTCTTTGCACCTTTTATTGTTTTACGCTTTAGGTTTCAACGAACACCTATTTCTAGATGTTACTCTTCTTGCTTTTATCATCTTACTGAATGTTATTGCTAATAGCTATAACCTATATATATAATTTTCTTTATGGCTCAAGAGTTTGGACACCAAGTAATGGAAAGATAACTCTTTTATTTCTGCAAGTCGGATGTACTAGAGTTACCCCACTTAATTTTAGAGTCGAAAAAGAGGGGGGGGGGGGGGGGAACAAGTAGTATTCACCCGTCACTAAACAGCAGGGCCGAATTTAACCATTATGACCAAGAAGTCATGGAAAAAGAAAAAAGAAATCTACCCTTTATTCGCCCGTCACTAAATAGCAGGGCCGGGCTTAATCTTTGTGGGTCCCAATGCAAAACAGATTTCGCTAGGCCCAGTTTGGCATTAAACAATAGGGGTGGGGCGACTCGATATAAGGATTTAAATTATAGCATATATAAATTATAAATATTTTTTTATTTTTTAATTTTTAACTAAAATAAAAAAAAGTATTGGTTTTGTCCTATGGGGGTAAGAGAGGCGATTATATGTATCGCCCCACCCATCTGGTACAATACTTTTTCATTTTATATTTACTAATGATAAAATTTGAGATCGGAGTGGATATGCAACATAGACTACAAACGTATTCAATTATCAATAATTATCTTATCAGGGGCGGACTGGCTATATGGGCAAACGGGCAAATGCCCGGTGGATCGGTACCATAATGGGCCGGTCTGGTCGCGACCAAAGGAAAAAAAATTTCAATGCAGACAACTTTAAAAAAAAAAGTGACAGCAGAGCAAGACACAAAGGCCCGAACACGTTTTTTTTTTTTTTTTTTTTTTTTTTTGTGTTTTTTTTAAAATTCTTATTACAATTAATTTTGTTTAAAATTCAACAAGAATATCAAGAAAAAAATAATCTATACACTGTGGATACCTCAGAATATGCATTTTTAAGCTTAAAATAACGGAAATAATGCTTGGTTTCGCGTCTTCGCCCCGGACCCCAATGGGCGGTGGGGAGCTCACAGCGCTCCCCCTGACTTTATAGCTGTCCTTTGGCGGTGTTTTCTGTCTTTCCACTAATTATAGAAAGAGAGTATTCTAGGGTAGAACAAATGTTTGAAAGAATGAAAGATCAGAATGTAGTGTAGATTACACTCTAATATATATTGCGTAGTGGGGTAAAAATACCCCCACCGAAAATATATGACATGCCATGTGTGGGCCGGTTTATATGGTAATGCCCGGGCCGATTTTGATACCTAGTCCGCCCCTGTATTATATAGATATTCAACTAATTTTATTCACAAACTCTGATTTCGTCATAAAAATAGTAATGCCCCCCCCCCCCACCCAGAAGGCTAGAATGGGGAGAGCAGTAGAAGCAATCGCCCCACCCACCTCACCGAATCGGCTAAGATAAAAGAAGTGTAGCAATATAATATAAAAATTATATAGTAATTCAACTAATTTTGTTCACAAACTATGATTTCTAAATCAAAATAGGATCGCCCCCCCCGCAACTCAGAAGGTTTAGGTGGGAAGGGCAGTAGATGTATTCACCCCCCCCCCCCCCCACTCACCCAATCGGCTAACAGGGGAACGACATCGGTTAAAATATCAATAAGTTTTAATTATATAGATATTTAGTTGATTCTGTTAACTAGCTGTGATTTCTACAAATAAATTGGACCGCCCCCCACTCGAAAAATTATGGTTGGGGGGCGGGGCGGGATTGATGCCATCGCCCCCTCCCCATCCCACCAAATCGGCCAACATACTAGAGGGGGGGGGCGAAATAATTTTAAAATAGGTTTAAATATAAATAATCAAAATATACTTTTAACCCAAGTAATTAAATTCGTATACAAATTGTGTGCTTTCTTAATTAGAACTCGTCCGCCCCTTCCACCAAGTTCAGCAATAGAGATTAAGAAAGATTAAATTAATTCAAACATTTAGAAGATTCTCTTACGTTGGAAGTGCGTCTTAACTCACTTTTGTATTGAAACTTTGAAAAGTACCTTCTTACAAACTGTTCATAATCCCTTGGCTCAGTCATGTCTGTTTAGCGATGAGGGTCTTTGTACAAGATGTGACAGTTTCAGTTGAATGGGCTTTCAGGAAAGTTTAACACAGACAGGAAGCAGACAGGATACAGACAGGAAACAGACAGAATACAGACAGGAAACAGACAGAATACAGACAGGAAATAGACAGGATACAGACAGGAAACAGACAGGATACAGACAGGAAGCAGACATGATACAGACAAGAAGCAGACAGGATACAGAAAGGAAGCAGACAGGATACAGACAGGAAGCAGACAAAATACAGACAGGAAGCAGACAGGATACAGACAGGAAACAGACAGAATACACAACAAAGACGCTGAAAAAAGTTATTTTAAAAGCTAAATTGTGATGAGAAATCCTATCGATTGTGATTTATTTCATGAAAATACGCGAGCTTTAAGTCGATAGACGTAAATTGTTTTGTAGAATTCGACTAGGATTTAAATATTCATTATCTGGAGCTGATGTACTGTATCACCTGAAATTTTTGATGATATTTAGGTTATAATAATAAAAATAATGTATGTAATAATGTACTGTGCATTTGGTATCAATATTTGTTTTGTTATATAAAGTGTACATACATGTACCACAGGAAATACACTTTAGGGAATTGAAAACATTTTTTTAATGTTGATCGTCCGATGGGATCCAGTTTTTTTGCATATTCACTACTTTTTTTAGAAAGATAAATTCCTGTTGGAAAAAAAAATCTACAAAGCGTTGTAGATTAGTGGTTATCAAACTGTGTTACGCGGACCCCCGGGGGTTTGTGAGACGACCGTAAGAATTCTGCAAAAATATAAAAATTTTATACAACTAAAATAACTTCTTCGCTAAAAGACAGTTTATTCGATTGGATAACTTTAATAACTCGCCCCTCGCAGTTTGTTTTTTTATGTCAATTACGTACTTTGGCGAGCTCTTTTGTATTTTATGCATTTATGAGATCTTTCACTTTATGGTCCGTGAATAAGTTCTGACAATGTAAAGGGGTCGCCGGTTCAAAATTTTGAGAACCTCTGAGACTATATTGGCGGATTGAAAATATACGCTAACTTAGCAAGAGAAACATATTCTGTAAAATGTTATAATAGAGGGATCAAGGGGTGTTCCATTGTGGAGACCAGCCTCCCCCCCGGGGCGAGATATTTAGTTCATCGAGAGATGGGACAATTACAGATTCTAGAAGTAGAAGTCGGTCATCGAGAGATGGGACAATTACAGATTCTAGAAGTAGAAGTCGGTCATCGAGAGATGGGACAATTACAGATTCTAGAAGTAGAAGTCGGTCATCGAGAGATGGGACAATTACAGATTCTAGAAGTAGAAGTCGGTCATCGAGAGATGGGACAATTACAGATTCTAGAAGTAGAAGTCGGTCATCGAGAGATGGGACAATTACAGATTCTAGAAGTAGAAGTCGGTCATCGAGAGATGGGACAATTACAGATTCTAGAAGTAGAAGTCGGTCATCGAGAGATGGGACAATTACAGATTCTAGAAGTAGACGTCGGTTATGCCGACTTTTAAATATCCATCTACTGAATGATTCAAATCAAATGAGACTTTAATCTTTACAATGTTCTGAATGTAAATATAGCTATATATTCTATACTCCTCCTCCCTCAAACCACGTGATTCCATGATTCTGTGCTAAAAACTTTTTTTTATGGTTTCAGTCTGTGTTTTTATCTTATGTTGGACGCCTTATTTCTTTATGATCTTATACCATTGGCTAGTCAAGTAAGTGTCGGGAGTTTTTGGTATTAAATTATAATTATTTTGTGTTTGTGCATGTGTATCAAATGATTTGCTATAGCAGTATTCTATAACAACATAATGCATTGCTATATCCATCTGTCACTCATGAAAAACATCAATATTTGTTATTATGATTACTTCTACCAAACGTTTTTTTGTATGTCCCTCAGAGATGTGGCTGTGCAGATGGACAGCAAAATTCAGCGCGTTCTTTTTATTTTCGCTGTCTCGAGTTCATGTCTGGATCCTCTGGTCTATGGTAAGATTCTGTTGGTTTGCAGTTTGTACAAATCCGTAATAGTCTGGTTTTGATTACTTGCTACATAAATCAGTTTTTTTTTAAAGCTTCAATAAAATATTGATGGACATTATGAATTCTTCTAACAAGATTTGTGTATAATTAGAAAAAAAAAAGAAATCACTAAATTAAAAATATCTTAGAACTCATTGTGTTTGAAACTATGTTTTATATACATAAAATAAAAAAATCACAAGTGAATTTAAAAATGCAATAAAGTTAGCAAGATGCAGACGATAAAGTACATTACTTGCTTTTGATCTTCCGAGTACTAAAATCACCACGACAACCTCCCAGCACTCCCATCCAAACACATTTTCATTCAAGAGACTGAACCAGAGCGCACTGAGTATAATTATATTTTTTTTTTCACAAAACTTATAAAACCTCACTTTGTCTGTCTGTCTGGCTTTTATTCATTGAACCTGACAAGACATGAATCAATCAAAAAATAATTTAACAATTAGTTAACTAAATGTTATTGATTAATTATTTTGATTTATTTCGAAATAAGGGAAATAAATGCTAGTTAATGTAAGACGCGAGAATTGTAGCCGCCTGCGTGCGAAATTAAAAAATACCGCCTCTCCTTTTTTTTCTAGAAAAAGAAAGTATTACGACTGAGCTTATTCAAAAGCGTCTAATGATTTAAATTTATTTTTGTATACCCATTTTATGTGTGTCAAATTCAAGGTCAGAAATGATTAGACACTTATGGAAAAACCCGTAAGAATCCCTGGCGCGACGCTTTATATTTTCTTATTAAATGTTTCCAAAAATAGCTCCTGATGTACGAATATCGTTTGTTTTTTTAAAGGTTTTAAGAGGATAATGGAATAATTAGAATTTACATAAAATAATGAAATATTTGAGTAATTTTTGTATTGAACTAAAAATTTTAAAATAAAGCCTTGGAAAATTGGAATAATGATTTGGCCGCCCCTTACATTCGGCCGCCTGCGTGCAATGCACACATTGTACAATAGGCAGCGGCGGCCCTGTATATATATATATATATATATATATTTATATATATATATATTGCGCCATGCTAGCTCACAATGAACATAATCTCCAGAACGCGGTAAACGAATTTGCATACGCTGCGGCCTCTGTAGGTCTATCTATAAATCTCGGGAAAACAGAAGTATTGTTCCAGTAGTCACCCAATAAAACATACTCAGCCCCTAAGATCACCGTAAACGGAGATCCCCTTAACGTGGTAGACCACTTCACATATCTAGGTAGTATAGTGTCAAATGACGCCTCACTTTCAAGGGAAGTTGATAACCGTCTGGCCAGGGCCAGTAGCGCTTTTGGACGCCTTAAGGCGAGAGTTAGGCGAAACAGATCGCTCCGACTGCCTACAAAAATCAGTGTCTACCAAGTGGTGGTTCTCTCAACCCTTCTGTATGGCTCTGAGAAATGGTCGCTATGCAGGAAACATCTAAAGCTTCTTGAGCACTTCCACCAAAGATGCTTGCGCTCCATCATGGACATACGGTGGCAAGACCGCACTTCAAACATCGATGTCCTTGAGAACGCCGGTATAGACAGTATAGAGGGACTTCTTTTGGTACGACAGTTGCGCTGGGTATGGCACGTATCCCGAATGGGAGACGAACGTATGCCAAAGGCAGTCTTTTTTTGTGAGCTTAAAGGTGGTAGACGTAACAGAGGCGCCCCACGGAAACGCTTTAAAGTCCAGCTTAGGTGTCAACTTTCCTTGGCTGACATAGAAGAGAGCACCTGGTTGCATGCGGCCTCAGAGCGAGACAGCTGGAGGTCATTCCCGAAGGCCGCGGAATACATATTTGAGACCAAAAGAAAATCTGCTGTTGAGGACATCTAAATCGACCAACTGCGAACAATGTTCGGACTGATGGATAGATAGATAGATAGATAGATAGATAGATAGATAGATAGATAGATAGATAGATAGATAGATAGATAGATAGATAGATAGATAGATATAAATTTAGTCCAATTTTTACATTTTCGACACATTTTTTAGCCACTTCCCATTCTTGGAGCAAGTTGAGATTTTGTGTAAATGTTTATAGTCGATAACAATACACAAATCAATCCAAAAATTAACCAAGTAGTTGATCATTTTGTACTAATAAATTAACTTGTTCTTACATAGCAAAATGGGAGTTAAACCTTGTAATTTTTATAAAAATGACGTTTTAAAAGCATTCTTTTTTTTTTTTTATTGCTTGTTAACAATTTCAATGGCTGCTTCACTGTGCGCTATGTGCTACTGACAGTCATCACGACGGTGCAAAGTTAGAACCTATTCACGTCCAAAGCATGCTGTCCTGTAGGTTTGGGCAGGAACGAAGAATGCTGTCCTGTAGGTTTGGGCAGGAACGAAGAATGCTGTCCTGTAGGAGGTCTGGGCAGGAACGAAACAATTGTTTAAATTAACGTTCGAAAATCTAGAGAAACAACCTAGTTGTTAACGAACATCCCAGTGTTCTTATTGGTTTCACTAACATTCAAATCCGAAACTAATCAACCAAAAAGTCAAGCGTTATAACAGCTAGCACACTCCGGAATGAATACGAATAAAATATGAAATGATAGACCTGTGTAGACAATGGCAATATCTGCTTCAATCTTCCTTAATAGTGACATTTTGTTTTTTTCAAAACTAAATATGCATACTGTTATAATTGGAACCCCCACCCCCTTTTTTAAAAAAATAAAATTTAGGAATCTATTCTTAATATGTAGTATATATATATATATAATTCTCTACGTCGTCCAACCATGCGGGACACGCACACACGCCGACTCTCTAACCTTTGATGAAAAAGTCATGGAAAGAGTAACTCTTTTATTTCTGCAAGTCTGACTAGAGTTACCCCACGTAATATTCGCGGCGACAGAACGCGGATAAAAAAAAGGAAAGGGGGGAACAGGTAATCTTCTCTGTATATATTATTATGTCCGGGACACCACGCACGCACGCCGACTCTCTAACCTTCCTCCCGTCCCCTACCGCACCTGCGCCTACCTCGCTCTTCAGGCATGCGCACACAGCCGTTGCATTAACCCACCTCATTTGGACAACTGTATCTTTCAGGAAAGGTTCACCCATCACTAAATAGTGGCGTTTGCTACGCCGTCGGTAGCTTCTACTATATAATGATTGTTATGTCTACCCTGAATGTGAAGAAAAAGCAGGGGCTGCGTATTTACAGGAAATACTGCATTCCTCATTAATCTTCAGACTCGAAGACAAGCCTTATTATTATTATTGTTATATTATATTCTGTTTTGGTTTATCCCATAATGAGTTTATTTTAGTCCAAACTCGTTTTCGTGTTTGTTTCTAACTTTATTATTTTAAGCACGCAACTTATCACTACGCAAGTCCACTCATCAATAATAGCTTCAGAAAATGACTTTCAAAGAGATTATTTTAACTATCAAATGTCAGCAGTGTCATTTTCAAATTAATTTTTCGGTTTCTTGTGTCTGATTAATTACAGTTTTGAAATCATTGGCTATTGTATTGCAAAGTACGAATATATTATCCTTCAGTAGTTGCATGTGTTCCATAACCGTTAGAGCGTCTGAGTTTTTTTTTCCTTAAGTAATTTTTACATTATTCTCTAGTTTAAAAAAATGCATTTTGAAAATTAAAAAAAAAAGAAATGTAATGTATTAGATCAACAATCGCAGTACAACAAAAAAAAAAAACCTGCTCAACTTTAGAGTCTGGGCTCAGCAGTGTCATCTTGACATGTCTGCCATCTGACCACCATGATCTTGTAAGGTTATTCTCTGCCAGCCTTCCTTTATTGACTTCACATAACACAACACTATCCCTGTTGGACTTTCCAAAGAGCATTAACTCTAGTGTGTGTGTGTGTGTGTTAGATAGTAGATCTGAATGTGTGTGTGTTTAATGCTTGCATACATTTAAAAACGTGTGAGAAGAACAAAAAATTTTTTTTTTAAATGTACACATTGGCCATTTTGAAATGTCTCGCTATGATATGACACATATTGATACATTTATTTGCTTACATCTATTGTAAATATTTACCAGTGCAAAATGCTAGTCTAACGATTTTCCTAGAATGTAACAGTTGGTGTTCATCGCTCAGAAAAGAATCTCAAGCTCGTTGGCCACATGGGGAAAACTCTAGTTTGACTGTTATAATTTTTCAAAGTATAAAATAAATAAATGTAATTTCGGCTAGAGACTTGCAAATCTATCTAGGTCTAGATCAAACATGGCGTAGTCAGCCGTATTACCGTAATTATGACATAACAGTCAGTAAATTTAAAGTTGCTTCAATTTGATTGAAGTTTGTAAGCGTTGCTTACATTTTTACGTAAACCTAATGTAGATAACATCTATATTCTAGATCTTGAAATAGACCTAGACTAGATCATATGAGTGTTACATCAGAAGTCTAGTGTTACACCTAGATGTCCATGTAAAAAAAAACAACATACCAATAAAAAATCGCTCACGCATATCTTCCCTGTTGGCCGATTTAGAAAATGCGGACGTTCACCTTTAAGACAATGAAGCAGGCGACAGTATCACGGGTTCGATACCCGAATCGAATCATTTCTTTTAAATTAACTAATTATATTTGAAATGAAATGATGGAGGTATTGTCTTCTATACAAATATATAAATTTTAAAATGATTTTCTTGTTAACATTCAGGTTGGGAAACTCAGTATCGAAGCTCGATAGAAGAGTTTACAAACTTTTTAGAACTGAATGCCACAAAAACTAAAGAACTTATAATAGATTTTAGGAAGAAAAAACAAATATACGTGAACTGCAAATAAACACAACATCTATAGAACAAGTAAAGGAATATAAATATCTAGGCGTTATCATCAACAACATGCTTTCATGGGAAGACCACCTTGGAAATCTGACAAAGAAAACAGACCAGCGACTCTTTTTTCTATACAAACTCAATAGCTTTAAACTAAACAAAAAGATCCTTGAGACTTTTTTACGGCGCGACTATACAAAATCTGCTAACATACGGAATAACTTGTAGGCAAGGCAACGCCTCATCTAAACTGTTGCAACGTCTAGAAAACATAAAAAAGCATTAAAAATTACACTCACAACATTACCACATTAAAGGAACATTTTGAACAAAAGTGCCTAAGAAAAATCGAAAAAAACCACCCACTCCATCAGAACTGCGTCAGGTCGTCGCGAAAAATCGTATTATTACGTGGTTTTTCATATTTTCGCGTTAACTGCATGGCTGTACTGAAGTTAACTGCATGGCTGTACTGAAGTTAACTGCATGGCTGTACTGAAGTTATACAAAAATTTAATAAAAGAATTTTTTTATTTTGACGGAAGTTTTTGCAATGGTATTTAAGATGCTACAGAATGATCATAGGAATCACATTTAAAGGCTCCATCACAAACGAAGAGATTAGAGACAGGGTTACTGCAGCGCTTGGACCACATGACAAACACAAACTAAAACTGTAAGGCCATATTACAATTTTTTTCTGGGCTCGCAAAGACCTTCCTTCAGAAAACAGAAAAAGAAGAAGAGGCTGACAGAGAAAGCAATGGGAAGACAGCTTAAAGAATGGACAGGCCTGCCATTGAAAGAGGTTCTATCCAAGGCAAAAAGATAAGAGAGGAATGAAGAAAGACGGTCGACAAATCTTGCGTGGTGCCTTAACGGTCCAACAGATTAAGGGATTGGTGAAGCTTGTGGAAGGTAGTGATGTACAAACAACATTATAATAGCGTGCACACAGACCCACCCTTACTAATTGATTTCCATTTATAAGTCTTGATTGGACACTGATAAGGGACTACAATGAATTTTGTTTTTCTTTAAAGAAACTTGACCCTGGCAGCACCAGAGAATGAAAACTCATTCGTTTCTAACATAAAAATAGTCTTTATTATCGTATAGGAAATTTGTCTTACAATGATAACTATAGAAACAAGATATACATTCACACAAGCCTCACCCAAAAGTAGCATATGCATTGTTGACATCAGATAGATCAATTCTATCAATGAACAAATTTATAATATATGTCTTTTTGTTTTTTGTATCTCGAGGGGGCGCGGTGAGTGGTTAAGCGCTCGGCTCTGAACATGAGGTCCTGGGTTCGAATCTCGACGTAGGCTGGGATTTTGATATCGGGATTTTGTGGGTGTCCCTGAGTCCATCCAAACCTAATGGGTACCTGACTTTAGTTGGAGAAAGTAAAGGCGGTTGGTCGTTGTGCTGGCCACATAACACTCTGCTCGTTAACCGTAGTCCTAAGAAACAGATGACCTTAAGATCATCTGCCCTATAGATCACAAGTTCTGAAAGGGGAACTTTAATTTTTTTTTATCTTGTATTTCCTTTGTGATGGCAAAATCTCAAAATCCTTGTTCAAAGGAAGTTTGATTTTTTTATATATCAAAATTATTAGTAGCCTTCTTATAAATGTTTCTCTGTAACAGTTGTCCGATTTAGTTTATTTTCAATCGCTCTTACAAAAATTGATGATTTACAAAAAGAAAGAATTTTCTTTTTTTTTAAATAACTTTTTTTATGACTTTACTTATTATTTTAACTTTAAATATTTTTTTTCTTTGATCCAGGAATGTTTACCTCAACATTTCACAGAAAATTCAAAAAGTGGCAAGAGTACTTCAACCAGAAATTCACAGCCGTCCATTCCACAATTAATTAAGATAGGCGAAACTTTTCAATTAAAAAAAAAAGAGTCGTTGAACTGTGGAGCCCTAAGCTGTGAATATTGAAAAGTATCTCATAATTCATTACATTTTTCAGAAACCGCTTCATAAGTCAATAAAGTTTATCATTGGGTCATCACATCTTTCCTTGGCAAGACTTAAATTTCGCATTGCCAGAGGTAGCACCAAGGCGGACTTCTCTGGCAGTATTCGCATGTGAAATCTCGCATTGCCAGATGTAGCACCAAGTCGGTTTTCTCTGGCAGTATTCGCATGTGAAATCTCGCATTGCCAGATGTAGCACCAAGGCGGACTTCTCTGGCAGTATTCGCATGTGAAATATCTACTACAATGTTAGACAAGTAAGGTCTTGCATAACGTAGTAACATCCACTTGGCGCTGCTCTTACCCATTTTTTCCTAAATGGCGCTTCCTGAATTCTTCCATAACAACGTAATGATGAGATCTAAGTTTTGTTGAACCTGTGGCCACAACAATGAAAGACTAGGCAGCAATCTTCATCTGTCATTATCATTCTAATGACTTGCAATTTAATACAGTTCAATCTATTCTCGTGTTTATTTTATAGACCAAAGTATCAGTTTCAAACTACTTTATTTTTCTGTGTACTTCTGTGGATAATACCGTAGGCGAGTTTCAATGATTAATGATGGAATTTAAGTATTCCAGACACCGGTGTCTCAGTAGGCGGTATCAGGACATATATCAATCAGAGCTTAAGACTCATCTTTATTTATACTTGACACCACGCGCAATGCTTTCTAAATTCTACTCTCTTTTCATTAAAAGAAGAAAGGGAAAGTGCACGTCCATAGACTGGACGTTTCAACTAAAGGGGATATCACAGCGTAATGAAAGGCCAGGTCAAATCAGCAGTTCACAAGTTATTTGGAAAAGGAGAATATGACCTGCGGTCCTTAGGGTATTACTGATATAGTGCTTTGCTTTTAGATCTATGTCAAATATGGCGAATGTTTTTCTTTTTCAAATAAAAAAAAATTCTTCTACGAAAAAAAAAAATTAGAGTATGAAAATGGATTTGCAGGTTTAGCATAAAATATAAATAACTATGAAAACGGGTTTACCCAAACCTTCATATCGATGAATCTAGATATTATTTTAAGTTTTAGGGGCCTTCTTGCTGTGGGAGGGACATTAAACGTACACTACTGTATCCGCCATGATCTAAGGAACTTGTATACCAAGTTTTATCAAGATTGGTCAAACGGTTTTGATTTCTATGCGGGACATACATACATACAGATCACTTTCAATTTTATACTTAGATGTCGACACCATTAAATAAATATAAATTGTTAACAATTATAAAATGATCTTTTTGTCATTCCGTGTACTAGATTAGATACATGTCCATCATTAACAATATTTACTAATTTAATAAAACAAATACAAACGCTTGCACTTCCTCAACGTGTGATGACATCATTCACCTTAGGATTCTTAGTTTTCCTTTGCGTCACTCTTCAATTATAATCGTAGTGTGTTAGACGTGACTTGTAGAATTAAGATTTTTTTGTCCGCATTACATTGTAAACGCGTAAATAGCTTCATGTCGAAACATAGATACAGATCTTTAGATAAGTAGGACATATTAGTAGCACATTTCAACAGATTTTAAGAAAATGTAAGATGATATGGTTGAATATAGATACGCTCTGACCAGAACACCAACTAAAAACCTCCGCCCTGCCCAAATTGCTTAGCAGGTAGCAGGCTAACGTCTGACTTAACCATCAAGTGTCCTAATAAAAGAACCTCCCAAGTCAGTAAGGTTAGCGAGGCCCTGTCGACATACGTCGTCAGATGAAGGAACACCCCACCCAATTAGAGCCCACCCACATTTCTCCACACTTACTATGACAAACAATTATATATATATATATACATGCTTGAGACAGAGGCTTCTCTCAAACAGAAAATATCAATCTTATTTCAATGGCCTATCTCTCTCTGCCCCTCTCTCTCTTTCTCTCTCTCTAAAACACAAACACACACACACAGATTGTACAAGATGGCAACATAATTACTTTTCATAACATGATTTTATCATCACTGAGGAACACTATAACACTAATATAGCCAGAGAGAGCAAATGTTAACTTTGTCGTGTTGTATTTATGTATTATAACCTGTAAACCGCAGCTACGCATAATTTTTTTAGGTGGATCTAGAATTTTCTAGATCTACAATTTTAAAAGAAAACAAAAAAGAATACACTTAATTTGTATATTTTCCTTACCTATGCTAGTGCCATTAAAGCAGGTGATACCCTATGTTATGTAATCTGGCTCGGTATCGTATATCATGTCACAAGTTTGATTTTTTAAAAATATTTTATAATTTTTATATGATTACCTTAACATTCTGATGTAACTGCTCTTTGAGAAGTTTACAACGGCTTTACAGCACCGCGCGACGGGTCGGAGATGGCCAGCAATTAGTAGGTTGGGCATCACTACTGCAATAGAAGGGATCTGTAAAGTAATAAAACCAATTTCAGCAGACTATGACAATGTTGTTAATTTCATAGAAATGACATCGACATTATTATTGTAAATAAAACTATATTAAAATGATGAAAAACATTTAATGCTCTGTTTTATTGTGTTCTAAGTTGTATACAAGAAATATTTATGACATTGGCAAACAAAACTGAGGTATTGTTGGATAATGCTAAAAGTACCAGCTTTGTGAGTGAGCATATGTCTGCAAAGGGTAGTCTTTGGTTTTACTGTGATAGTTTTGTTAAGTAGGCTATGTTCAAGAGGAGATAATGTCTAAACTTCCACCTAACAGTGTAACACAGGCGAAGGCCTGCAATAAAATGATACAATTAAGAGTGATGACAATTCCAATGGCAATGAAGAGAATTCATTTAAAACTACTGTTGAATATATTTTATTTCACATTTAATATTTAGATCATGTCTCTAAAAAGTCGTCTAATGTCTTTAAAATCAGTGTTTCCGAGGAACACTTGTTTGTTTGTAAAATGTTTGACATGTTTCGTATGTTCCTTCATAGTTGAAGATAGTTTACTTCCTAGTCCAAACCTCCCGCAGGACGACGGGAGATGGGAACGGGCAGGGTTTGAACCCTCGACAGTCGATAAATCCGAACGACAGTCCAGCACGCAAACCGCACGACCGGGCAGCCATCCAGCACTAGGTGTTCCACGAACTACTGTTATAATCAGCCACTAGGCCTACGCCGTACCATACACGTCAATTAACCTCTAAGTAAACGCAGAAAAAAAATATTCTTGGTAACAAATAAAATTCTATAGCGTAACTGTGAACTTTGACTTGATCTATTTTTTGTCTCTAATTATAAAAACAGATACCAAAAAAAAAAAAGGTCAACCGTTATATTGCTCTGTGTATTTATTTTGTTCTTAAAATAACAAAAATATTTCTAATCAAGATATTGTTACTTTAATTTAGTTTCCTGTTACCTAATGGTTCGAAGCAGGATTTGTTCTTATGTTGCGAGGGAGCCTAATATATGTATATTTATCAAACCATAAAAATAATCAAAGTGTTCCGCTAAATACTCCAAAAGTGCGAACGGTTCCATTGGTGCATCGCCATATGAAACACTGCCTTAAATAATATATTATTAACTATGTCAATGTAAGCAATTATATAATTTAAAAAATTAACAAAAATCAGCTTAATGACATTTTTATATAACAAGAAGAGGACATAATTATGGTGAACCATTACACATTACTATAGTCAATAGTTTCTTTTTTCTTATGTACATAATCGTCATAGTATATCTCCACTTATTCACGACCTGGACAGCTAAGTTTAAACTAAATATAAGAACTTTGATGGCAAGCTTAAAAAAAATGAAACTATGTTCATCAAATTATATCCACTAGCTCCTATGTGATCTTCACTGTCCAGAGATAAAAGTTAAAAAGTGGAGGCCACAATTAGCGTAGGCCGCCCTATAGGAATTCTCAAGTTTACTTTAAATTCGATCTAGTCAAAGGGCGAAATGCCATTGATAAATTGGGTTATCAAAATGTGTTTCAAAAAACCAATAAGCCTTATGTTTCTCGGCTGGTGTTTAGGTATGTAGCTCTAGACAGCCAATCAACGTAACATGTAGGCATTTGAATAAAACCTTGAAATCCTCTTGATTAGTTAGTCCTAACCCTACCTCCATAAAAAATGACTTGAAAACAGATTAGGGTTAGGGGGCATAGCAAATACGATAACAAAAACAACTAAAATTATATTTATTAATCAAAAATGAATAGGAAATTGATCACTTTATTTTATATGATGGTGTAATACTTTATTTATAGTAGAGTGGAAGGACAAAAACGTTTGAATACATAAGATAGTTAAAGACACAGTCAGACATACAAAATAACTCTAACCCTAAATTTGTCATTGTTATTATCTTGCTTTTCTTTGCCATGAGGGCTTGTAGGGTTAAGAGACTGAATTTGTTAGAACCAGGATTGAAACAGTACATTTGCACTGTTGTTTTTTTTCCCATGCATGTCTTGGCGCTCGTGTGGAGTTTTTGATCTCGCATCGAGCGCCTCCCCAGGTGGCGGAAAGGGGAATGCCTTCCAGATATGGTGGGTGCAGGGGAAATAAAATACACGGGATGGACCAAAATCTAACCTGCTGGCTTCCAGGAAGTGGAGGGATCAACAAAATCTAGGGCACTTTACGCGAAAATAAAGGCAGCTATCCAGAGGATTGAAAGGGGCAGCCCCCCAGAAAGTTTTGAGCAGGGCTAACAACCTTGTCAAATAAAAAAAATACTGTTACGAAAGCTTCTACTCACAAGAGAACCAGGAAAAATCTCATCCTAAAACGACCTAGGCCTAAAAAAAAAGGCACGATTTTTGTTTTGCAGCATGAAACGTGCTAAGCCTTTATAGAGCAGGCTCGCAAGCCCAACTTACTGACGTTGGCAGGTCAACTAAAAAAAAAAAGAATGTCAGAGAACAGAGGAGCACAAATTGTATACTGGCAAAAAAACAAAAGGCAGGCGACCCAAAGTTAGACCTCGAATGCGTTGGATTGATGATGTGGAGGCAGATCTACAAAATTTGGGGTTCAT
This sequence comes from Biomphalaria pfeifferi, assembly GCA_030265305.1. NCBI lineage: Eukaryota > Metazoa > Mollusca > Gastropoda > Planorbidae > Biomphalaria > Biomphalaria pfeifferi. Next base: position 405,542 of record JASAOG010000134.1, read on the forward strand.
GCGAGGAGACGCAAGTCCAGGAGAGATCTAAATGGAGGGATGTGTTGAAGCAGGCCAGAGCACCCCATGGGCTGTAGCGCCACTGGAATGGATATTATGTCTTGACTTAAAAAACTGTTTTAAAATTGTTTAACTGTTAAATATTTCTTTCATTATCTACATCATTTTAATTTCAACAGAGAAAATTATCCATGGTGAAAGAGTCGTACATATATAGAGTAAAGTGCCAAGTTCGAGCAGCCCCGATTTGTCAAGAGGTTCGAACAGTTCACTTTTTATTGTTATAACTTTTTTATTTGAATGTTTACCAAATTACTACTATATTGATACTGCGCATGCACCTTTTTCTTTGATCTGTTCGAACCTTCCATCAACCCGATCGAGCTTACTAACTGGGGAAAAATCCGCTCTAGGAAAAGTACGCTTGGCGATACTTACCCTACACCTCTTTGACTTCGTATTTTATTTTAACTAAGCCTAGTGATACATTAAATCCAATCTATTTTTATAGAAAAAAGGACGAGGAATTCAGAGATACCATCAGTTTTTTTATAGGTCAGACCGTTACGGTGCTATAAAAATCCAAACTTGAAAATTGCTGCCAGCGGGCTTAATGCGCTCGAACTTCGCACGTTACTATATATATATATATATATATATATATATATATATATATATATATATATATGTGTCTTCTCTTCCCGAATTATTAATCAATCATTAGACCGCTATTTGTCATCCTGATTTTTCATTTGTCTTTTATTCAGTACTATTATTGGTTGAACATTGTCTATTTAGAAAAGATATAAACCAAAGTAACCTTATTTCGACTAACTAATGTCTAAATGTCTGACAGCATTGATTTTGTCAGCCCACGTGGTTAAAAGTCAGTTTTTATTTTATTGTTACGAATCTCACTATCCAGGCTCTCTGCAAACTGCACCATACACCACCAACGTAAAGAACTTGACAACTCAGGGCTCCAGAGTGTGGTGGAATAAGTCCGCCGATCGGTTCGTTGGCTTCCCGATGGGGACGATGGCCTGCGACTCCTAGTGGTAAAGTCTTAGAGCCACAACGTGGTAAATATTTGGTTGATATTATATAGGCACATAGACAGGCACAAGTAAAACGCAAAGCTTATTGATTTTGTGGAAGAACAATTATTTAATAAAGATTAATTAAGAAGAAATACAATCAGTGAGTAAGGGGGGATGTACAGGAAGATTTAGGATTTTATGATAACGTTTAAGATAATATTGGAATGTTGCTCATAAAGATTCGTGTATGGTTTGCTTATTCGGCTGTCTCTCACTTATCTGTTATTCAAGGTTCTCCTTCGGGGTTGGGTAAGTTGAAGCTTCGTTGAGTTGTAGCCAGTTGCTGGTGCCTTGCGAGTAGGCAGGCACTGGTGTGATGATTATGAGGATGCCACGCGGTGGGCTTACCCCTGTGGTAGTTGCAGACCGGTCCTGGGACTTCAGCCTGGAATGCCTTCATTCTTAGCCGAGGGTGATGAGTGACTCACCCTCAACGGGAATGTGTGGAGAGCTGCTGAGGTCTGCCTTCAGGCAACCAAACACGCCAGCCCTGGTGTAGGAGGCTATGAAATGAGACATGAGAGGAGCCTGAATTATTAAACCATACAGGCTGGTTGGCGAGGGGCGCATCCTGGGTAGGAGCGTCTCCCTCAGGCTAACAAGATACTTGTCAACAACATTTTACTAGGTCTAGTAATAATTGATGTACAAATAATACAATAATAATAATGCAAATACATCTATAAATGTACAAGGGGCATAAATGAGAAGGGAAACAGGGGGACCATATTGCGGGGTTGTAGCCCCTGTGACCTCATTGACCTACAGGTAAACAAGTCCGCGGTCGCTCGTGACCAGAGGACCGTGACAAGAAGAATGGAAGGGGAGAGGGGGTAGAAAAGGGCACATAACTATGCCAGCCAACAAGCCGAATCTAGTGGGGTGGGCACACGAGACTGATTCTCGGGCCTTGGGAAGCATGGTAACAGCACAGTATGTGCATAGCAAAAAGAAGCATAATTATAATGTATATATATATATATGCGCATATACGTGTATACATGCACAGGTAAGGAAATGATCTAGACGTGAGTAGGTCCAGGTTAATATGGATATGAATAAATAACAAATGCATAAATAGACATTAGGATTAGCTAAATTGTAAGGTGGATGTCCACCGTTGGGAGTGCAGTCAGCATTGACGAGAACATGAGGAACACATATCCATAGAGATTTACAAATGTAATATTGGAAAGCAAACCGGTGTTAACATGGTAATGATACATGAATATAAATGTTACAGCCGAAGACACACTTAATAATAATGATAAAGTTTTTCCAACTCACCCGCTTTGCCTTACACAAGTTCCCAAATGAATCGTTGACTTGAGAGTCTTCTGGCTTCTCAGTGATTCTGATCTAGAATGGCTTTAACCTGAAACTTTCGTTCCCGGCTTTTATAGGTTCCCGAGCGTTATTTTAAGAGTAGTGACGATCCAATGGCCAGCGAGTCTTTTGAGTTTAGAATTGTCAAATTGGACCAATCTTTTCATTTGGGGCTCACCCACCTGACTTCTTTAACCCACGACCCGGGGGGGGGGGGGGAGGACGAAGGAGGATGACAGCGGAACCATGCAACAATTATCAGGCTGGACCATCGCTCGATGGTACAGAGGACGGGAAAGATTTGAATAGCCCTGGGCGTCAGGAGTGTCGACTCAAAGGGATGTACGTGTACACCAAAATTTAATGTCCCTGGACTTCACGGTTGTGTGCTTTTGTTTCGGCGTTTGGGGCGTAACTTTCAATTTTAATGTTCCTGAACTTAACGGCTACTTACGTTTGTTTCGGCGTTTGGGTGTAACTTTGGATGTGTGTTTATGGCCTATAATTTGGGGGTTGGATCTAACCTTGGTGTAATTGGATGTTTGTGTTCTACACTGGTCGGTTTGGTGTTAAAAGGGGCTATACAATGCTAACTAGTGGTTAAGAGGGGGGATAGTTCCGAACTGGTCAGTTGTGTATTGAGAAGGGACGCGTTTCGTCACACAGAGTAACGTAACACTTTAATAGTTGAATAAATAACATCCAAAACTGTACAATGGGCAACACGTACACTGTACAAATATCTCTTCGATAACACCGTACAGCCGTATCAACTCTTGCACTGGCCTCTCCGTCTCGTTCCGTGCTTGCACTGGGTTCAACAGTTCAGGACTGACTTCACACACTGGGCTTGTTGTGTCGGACTCGATCACAGACCAAGATCGAGACGACAAAAGGTGGCTTCATAGGTCTTTACGAAGAAGGACTGGGATGGGCTTCAAATCCACTGGACATTGAATTGTGGGACAGGTCAACATCTTCAGCCTTGTCTGGAGAGCATGCTGTTGGGGCAGGTTGGTAACACTCCTCGTGCAAAGGTCCCTCGTATTCGGCTTTAGGCTCCATTCGGCTTTCTTCACCACCATCAGGACCTCTCTCTCTCGTCTCAGCAGCGGACCAATCATCTGTTGGTTTCAGACGTTGTCGATGACTTTCATCGTGCAATTGTCCATCAAATTCAACGCCAGGCTTCCTTGGATTCTCTTGACCACCATCAGGACTTCCCTCTCCAGTCTTGGCAGCTGGACCAACGTCTGTTGGGTTCAAACCTTGCTGGTATCTTTCGACTTGCATATGTCTTTCAACGGCTTCGTCAGGTTTCAATGGGTTCTCTTGATCACAATTAAGGCTCCTCTCTATGGTTTTAGCATCTGAACGAATGTCTGTATTGATGATTCTCTCCTCCACAGCAGGTATGCGTTGGTTCATGGCGGCTATCTTGGAATTGATGTTTCCTAGCATTGAGCTCAAGAGCTCCTCCATATCTGGTTTTACTTGAAAAAGATAAGTGTCTGGATCTTCCTCTTCTTCTATAATGTCTTACCTGAGACGTGCTTGTAATGTTTCCTTATTTCCACTTGTCTTCAGCCCTCGATCAAGTAGCTCTCGCTTCAGTTCTTTCACTTCGAAATCGTACTGCAGTTTCAGACGAGCCATAGTAGATCCGTTCCTATCCGATTCGATCCGATCCCACTTCTGACACCAGTTGTTACGAATCTCAATATCTATGCTCTCTGCAAACTGCACCATATATCACCTACGTAAAGAACTTGACAACTCAGGGCTCCAGAGTAACGTAACACTTAAATAGTTGAATAAATAACAGCCAGTACTGTACAATTGGCAACACGTACACTGTACAAATATCTCTTCGATAACACCGTTCCGCCGTATCAACTCTTGCACTGGCCTCTCCGTCTCGTTCCGGGCTTGCACTGGGTTCAACAGTTCAGGACTGACTTCACACATTGGGCTCGTTGTGTCGGACTCGATCACAGACCAAGATCAAGACGCCAGACGTCTCAACTGTACTTGTAAGTAATCCGCACTGAACCGTCGTAATGCTCCGTACAGAACCACTCCATTGAGCTGTGCTGTAGTAGACCGTGTTCTGAACCCCTGTCGTGCACCTTTTGTCGTGAACCGTCTTGATTGGACACCTCCGCTCTTTATATAGGGTCCCTACTGGCCTTCTAGAACCGGACGGAACATCGCTCGACGTTTCTAGCTTCGTCACCTGACTACATCCATCGTGACGCTCTTGAGCTCTGTTTACGAACTTCTTTTTATATTGTAAAAAAAATTAAATTACTTTTATAGCGCGCAGTTTTCACATATCCTCATTGGGCTATACACTTGATAACAATCTAAATTACAATAATTAGAGGCCAGACATATACCTAGATTGAATTGTATTAAACAATTTGAACAAAATTTACATTTATAATCCATTAAGAAAATAGTTATCTTCTAAAAGCTTAGGGGTGCAGATTTATTTATTATGTAAGCAGTAGTATCACATTAAGAAGTGAATCTGATGTGAACAGCCTAAAATCACAATAAACCAGAAGTAGGCCTACTTATTCTGATCATAATATTAATCTACATCTAGCTCTAGTACATCTAGATTCTAATTCTAGATCTTCTAGATTCTAGTCCAGATATGGCTAAAGATCTAGTTCTGGATCTATATCTAGAGTCTATTTAGTCTAGACCTAAACCTAGTCTAGATCTAGCTTCTAGACCTATTCTAGATATTAGATTTAGATCAGGAGTCTAGATCAATATCTAAATTAGATCTAGAACTAGTCTAGAAATCTAGTTCTATCCTAGATTCCAATTCTAGCTCTAGTCTGAATTCTAGTTCTAAAATTTAGTTCTAGATTATAGTTCTAGTTCTATCTAGACACCAGTTCAAGTCTAGCTCTAGATCAAGAACTATTCTAGAGATCTAGTCTAGATGTAAACCTAGATTCTAGATCTAGAATATATCATATCTAGAACTAGTCAAGAAATCTAGATTTTGATCTAGATTCAATATATATTCGATATTCTGGATATAGTATAGATCTATTAAGTAAATATATTGTTATAACTCTGCCATGCGCACGCCATCCAGGTTAGTGCACAAGGTGCGCGCTTCTAGAAACCAGACTAGGAAGGATGTTTACATTAGGAATGAGAACGATTTCCGCCCAAGTCCAGAGCCGAAGTGAAAAGACTGTGCTAGAGATAGATATTGTTATAATGCAGTGATGCCCAAAATACGGCCCGCGAGCCAGATCCGGCCCGCGATGTGGTTTTATCCGGCCCGACGAAATGTCTGCATAATTTCAACTTAGCTGAGATAGGGTTTGGGATAAACTATGTGTTCAACCATTTTACCAGACAGGCAGACAGATTGACTTGATATATACTTTGTAAAAATCGAAGAAAATTACAAAGTTAGTCAAAATGTTATATTTTCTGCATACCAGATACATTTAAAATAAATATATTCATGATGTATGAATATCGCCAATAAATTAATATAAACATATTTATTTTTACATACATCGAATAAACATATTTATGTCCTACAAGTTCTTACTTCAACTATTGAACTTTCATTATTATTACGTATACGTAACAGAGGTCAGTAGGTCAATAGTATTTTATTGCACTCTGTTGGCAATGTGATAACTTTGTGACGTGATGTTTAGTGTGATATCAAGACTGTAATCCTGGCAGATTAATTAAGGTTTGATTACGTTGACTGCTGGGAAATGTCATAAAGGTCTAAGTGCTTGCAAATATCTAAATGATTTTGAAAAAAATAAATGCACACATATCTTCGAAGGGTAAAATGTATACATGATCTTGGAGCTGAAAAATGCATCAGGATCTTCGAACTCTAAAATGTATGAGGATCTTGTAACTGAAGAATGTATAAAGATCTTGTAACTGAAGGTTGTTAAATGATCTTAGTTTGGAGATTTTTGTGGCTGTGGATATACTATTTGATCTTGGAAATTAAAATAACTCAATTGAGTTTATTGACAACACCAGAATGGTGGATGGTGTACATAATTTGTATTAAATATATATTAATATTACTATTGATAATACGAAACATATAAGTTATTTCTATAAATAATATAAACATATTAGAGTTATAAATAAAATAGTTTCACTATTGTAGACTACTCTTTATTATTTTCTTTGATGGCTTTAGAAATAAAAAAATCTTAGAATAAAAAAAAATAACATACAAAATATTTAAGTAGCCTTCTGTCAACTTGTATACGATATACCACAAAATATTGAACTAAAATGATTCATTACAAAGACACATTGTGTATACATATAATTGATTGTAGGGGTGCATAGTATGCAGCCTAGACAGTCGTCTCGATAGATCCATGTTCCAGCCCTGCCTGTCAAACTCCTGCCTGAGTTTTTCGCCATGTACCGAAATATGTAAAACAAGCATACAATTAATACTGTAGTGGGTCTATAGTTTAGACTACCGTGAAGGTAATAGTTGAATTTAGAAAAGTCCATAAATTGAAAATGTCTAGCACAGCGTCAAAAATTCCAACATGACTGGACGAATAGGATAACGTTCTGTAAGCCCTAATATAATTATCCCTAGATACAGCTTTATTCAAAGGCGTTATCCTTCAGTTACAACACAGGTACCGTTTGTTGTAGATTTTTATTTGAAGTATTAATAATAATTAAAACAACAACATTGTCTGCTTTCTAGTGGACTTATGTATTGAGAAGTAGGGACAACTGAAATGTCATTTATACAGTTGTTGCGATGTGTTTGTGAAATAAAGGCTAATGACTACTGACCACTCCCAAAAGCAGAAGTCAGAAACTGCATTATGTCCTTTAGGCATGCAATAATTTACTGCTCAGCTTAGTTTTTATACCATTAGCATTTTTATGATTAGTATTAAGTATATTGGCTTATTATGCATACAGAGGTTGTCGAAAGAGAGAGAGACAGAGACAGAGAGGAGATATTTTAAAATAAAGTAAAATTTGTTCTTTTATATGCATGGAAATCTCCACATTAGGTACCAGCAAATGCTCTACTAATTTAGACTTTGTATTGTGGTTGTATTTATATTAAAAAATATTCAGGTTCTGACTATTCATAGCTATACTTTGACACAATTATTCTTTGTATTCAGACTTTCAAAGAGAATAAAAGGTTTGTGCCCAAATCAATGAACAGATACTATTTTTAGATAAAGGCTTTAGGATTTACACAATTTTCTTTTTATTCTTTTTTTTTTTTTTGCTGCTCCCGAAAGGGGAATAGCTTAGATTATCTTCTCATGTCTGTCCGTCCGTCCTTCCGTTCCATTGAAGTCGCAAAAGCTTGAAAAGATAATAAAAAAATATTTTAGATCTTTAAAAGTTCTGCTGTAATGCCTATTTTTCAATTGTCATTTTCTGAAATATTCTTAAAAATACACCATTTGTAGGCCTGCTACTTTTTAACATTTGAAGGTCATGTTTGCATGTGCAAAAATCTTAAACTGCAATGTTCTAACCGCAACATTTTGTGGAAAAACTTGGATAGTCATCTATTAAAGGTGTAAACAATTTTACTCGACATATGCTAGTTGATGTATATCATTAGGAAACGAATTAATAGCTATTAGGCCACACTGGGAACACTCTAGTAAGACCGTTATATTTTTTTTTCAAAGTATGGAAGAACAAACCAATTTTTTTTAAATCATTAAAAAAAAAAAAAAAAGCTTATCTAAAGGAGAACAGCTCCGACCTTAAAAGTATCACAGTAATTTAATTTATAGTGCGCTGTTAACAAACACACTAGTTTTACTATATCTTATTAAAGGAAGGGGGGGGGGGTCTGAGTGAAAAAAAATCGTTCCATAACTGAGGTAGCTCTAGCTCTAATCGCGATACAATTTTCGATTCGAGATTTTAATCCAGCTGAGTTGTTCTTGCTTAGTGCCAGAGGGCAGAATGGACATTTACTCCTAGGTATCCTCTCTTAACACTCCCATCTGTCTTCAAAACAGCTTATAATTAAGCTCACATGTTACAGGGTCTTGAAAGAGACGCTCTTCAAATATAATAATAATTATTATTATAATAAATTCCCTGTTTTTATATCATCTGAGGGGAAAAGCGATAAATGAAATCGAAGACAAATCAATTTTTAAATTGGGGTTATAAAGTCCGTTTTAATTTGTATGTAGATCGAATTAATAATAATAATTAAACGCTAAATAAAAAAAAAAAATGAATTTGAGCACATGACCCTCAGTTTGAAAGTTAGATGCTGTACCGACAGAGCTAGCTAAAAGTTCTTTATTTTTAGATGGAATTACACACATTAAGTATATTTAAAAAAAAAAAAAAGTACTTTTCAATATGTCGACTTGAAAAAAAATATCTGGTAGAAATTGCAAATAAAATTTAAACACTGTAGTTTCGATCATGAAAATTACTTAGTTAGGTAAAAGATCAAATGTTTAATGCTGTATTATTCAAGGCAACGGGGAGATTTAGTGCTGAATGAATAACTGCTTTTGAGCATATAATATATACTTATATATAGATATTAAGATGTAGATGGATTGATTTTTTAAAATATCGATTCACAGTAAATATAGTAAACTACAAAATTTAAAAAAAATCAAAGTTGTTTGGTTTTCATCTTCCAAAGAGTTTTTTCTAATTATAAAAGAATGATAAACAGAAGAAATAACAGAAAGAGAGAGAAGAGAGAGAGAAAGAGAGAGAAAGAGAACACTAGTTAAAAGAGAAAGATAGACAGAAAGGCAAGAGACAAAGAGATCTGATAGAAAAGTAAAACGAGAAAAAAAAAGAAAGAGAGAAGACTAAAGAGATAGAAAAAAGAGAGAAGAGAGGTGAAGGAGAAAGAAACTGGTGAAAGTCATTCAACATCTTTATTTATTGCATCACTGAACGTTTTCTTAAGGGTAATCAATTTTTTCTTCTAATCCAATGTCGTCAGTATTGAAACCTTAAGACATGTGTCTCCTTTTAAATACATTACATGACAAAAAAAAAACCCAGATGGTTTCCATTAATTTTAGAAAAATAAGTTATGTAAACTTAATCTGAATAATCTTTTCCCTATCGCGTTTTTTTTTATATTTTAAACTTTTTAACTTTTATTTGAACAAACGTTGATGCTGGCTTTGAACAAATTGTCAAGTTGGTAAAAAAAAATTAAATTGGATAAATATTTATATTTACTGATTCTCATAAGATACTTAAACTTGGCGACTGGATTTAAATACCGAATTCTATGTACTTTTTCTTTTTAAACTATGTTGATCAGATCTCACTAGCCACGGGGTCAACGGTCAAAGGAGGACTATGACATTTTGATACAAGTTTACAGTTATCAATACAATGACTGTTCTATACTTGTCATTAGATTTTTTTTTTCAATCTGAGAGAAAATACTTGTAAAAGTTATATAGCTAGAAGGTGAGCAATCTATTCAAAGTCATCCCCTTATTTTTGAACTATTAAAACACGCATTATGAAGTATTAATGGTATTCTTTATTAAAATTTAAACACAATAAAATCGTTATTTTCTTTTCCAATTTTACGATCCGGTATTAAATTAGAAGCACAGTGGCGTAGCTAGGTTAGGGGAGGGGGCTCCACAGTTGGAAATTCTTCCTGGCCTCGAGTTGAGGGGTCCCCAAATGAGTGTCCCCATTTTTTTTTTAACATTAAATGTTAATCCAATGCCATGTTATCTTGCTATTCATGTTGTAATGTAAATGAGTGACCATGCTGAATGTATTTCATGCATTAGACTTATATACTTATTAAGTAAATGTCAAGATGTCGAATGTCAGTATGCAGGAGCCCCTAGGAATGGTAAGCCCCCCTCCCGGGCCCCAAAATCCTTTGCAGAGAGAGACACAAAGAGAGAGAGAGAGAGAGAGAGAGAGGAATAACTTTGTAAGTAAATCTCTAACGTTGTGGAGAGTTGTGAGGATTGTTGTTTCTATTCTCTCATCATTTGTTTTTCTATATTCCCAAACATCTTAACCAAAAAAATCCTAGAATAGTTATTTCATTAGATCGGAGTACGAAAAACTCATACATCGCAGTCAGCGGCATTACATAAAATTTATATTTTTCATCACTGAAAATCTGACTTTCAGTTCATCAGATATGACATTGAAAATCTGATCAGCATTTATCTGGGCGATCTTTCAAGACCCTTAATCTCATTTATCGACAGACGTCATTTCGAACAGGAAGTGATCATGATGGTGTAATAGTGTGTCCAAGCATGGCTCCAAACATATGGTTTAGGTCCTTTGGCTAGATTTTAATTCGTTTGATCTGCTTCTCTTTTATTAGCTCTAAGTACTAAAAGTAAATTTACATACAATGAAGTTTAAACTGTAAATGTTAAATTATTGTTGTACAGATTAAAACAGACTCATAACAGAACAAATAAACAAGTTAACACTGTGCGAAGACTGCATTATAGATGAGTAATAACGAACTGTACTGTGTCGTGCGCGCGTGAAGTTTTCTTTGTATTTAATATTGGTGTTTTAGCGTATAGGAAGTAGTTTCTTTTAAGTGCGTTTTGTTGTCTAGAATATTGGGTGTGTGTGTGTTTACGTCATCCTTAGTTCCCGCAAGAGAGAGAGAGCTGCTTTTGTGAGCTGGATAGCTGGTTTTGTTGGTTCCCCGCTGTAAGGGTACGTAAGTACATAGTTGTATTAAGTAGGCTGATCGTTCGGGACGGGGGTCGCTATTGAGAAGTCTTTGGTGTAGCGGCATCGCTAGATCTAGGTTTTCTTTTCGTTTCAGGGTGTTAGGATTGGGCTTTGGGAAAGAGTGTCGCCTTTCCGCCCTTTGAGCCGATCCTAGTTATCGTTGACATGTCATGTCTGAGAAAAATACTAAATGTCAAATAGCAAGACAAAATCCCAGATACAGAAGTCCTTCGAAAAGCGTGTCTGCAAAGCATCCACACAATCCTGATGCTGTCCCAGCTGCGATGGGCAGGTCACGTCTACAGAATGGAAGACCATCGCATCCCTAAACGACTCTTGTATGGCCAACTAAGCGAAGGAAAGCGCTCGCAAGGTGGTCAAAGAAAGCGCTTCAGGGACACCCTCAAAGCTTCTCTGAAGGCGTTTAGCATTGACCCAGGCACCGGGGGGACAGAGGCACATGACAGAGCATCATGGCGTCGCGCTGTGAAAACTGGCGCACAGGTTGCTGAGGAAGAAAGAACAACGCTGGCAGAAGAAAAACGCCAGAAAAGAAAAGCAAGACAAATGACACTAGCTCCAGCTGGAATAACCTGCCAAGTGTGCGGCCGAACATTCCGGGCTCACATAGGTCTCACCAGCCACATGAGGAGGCATAAAACCCCAGTGCAATGCCCTCATCCCCCTGGATGACAAAGTGGTCATCATCGAACCACGATGGACGAACTATATATAGCTATCGTTGATGAGGTGTAGGACGTTGTTGGTCGGTAGGGCGTTCCGAATCAATGTTTGACTGGGGCACCGTATTTTAAGGTGTGCTGTAGCTATTGTAAATAGTTTTATTATGTGTACTTACTGTTATAACTACCATTAAGACTTCATCATTTTATCATAATATGTTATCTGTTCATTAAATTGTTAATTGCCGCTTGGGTTGTTAATTAGTATAAGTTCACTTATTGTTAACATTAATAGTGTTCGTGTTGAACAATTGCATTTTAGTTACTACCGTTTAGTTGACTAACGGTTATTTGGTGCTTGTATTCCTGTATGATATTACCTGTTGGGTCTTGCATTACATTGTTCAGGGTAGGGTTCCGGGAGCGTAGTATCATACCCTATCGAAGCGACTAAACTTACCTGGACCTTACTGTCAGTTTCTAAGCTCTAATGGACCTTATTGAACTGTACTTGACCTTACTGAACTGTACTGGACATGACTGAAATATAGTGGGCGTTACTGAACTGTCTTGTAGTCCACTGGATTCCTTGTATTGAATCCCAGAAAACTTATTAAAGACTCTTAGAAAGACCACTAATCCGTACCCTGTTCATTAGAAATGATTTTATTGATGCTTTACAGTGAACCATAAGTATTACATCTGAGTTAATTTTAGTTTCGACCAAAAGCCAGCGGTTCATATTCCAGACCTTGCGATCTATAGTCAGATGATGAAAAGGTCATCAGTTTTTATGACCACGAAAAATGAATGTGCCAGCGAAGTGACCAACCGCCTTTACTTCCCAAGAGTATGCCAGGTATCTATTTAAGTTGGAGGAGACTCAAGAGAGTCTAAAAATTCCCAATTTTAAAATACCAGCCTTCACCGGGATTGAAACTCGAGACTCATTAGTTGGGAAGCAGAGCGCTTTACCACTTGGCCACCAACCCGAGTTTTAGCATATAGCGAACTGTTCATGAATCCATGCTCTCTATTTCATGTCAACCTAATTCTGAGCTTAATTCATCCACATGTAAATAAAAACAAAAATATTTCTCTAATAGCAGTTAGTAAAAAAAATATTTCAAAACAGTTTTGACATATAGATTGGCTATTAGTTCAAGTGAACATTTAAACATTATTTCATATTTTACAATATATAACTATTTGCAAACCATTTAACCTAACTAATCAAATTATTTTTTTTTGTTTTCATTAAAAGAAATATAACTGAGAGAATTAGCAATTAGAATGATGTTACCAATTACTAAATCTATGTATAGTATTTCACATATTACGTATTTTAACTTTTTATAAAAGGATTCTTATCTTATCTTATACAATACAGACGTTACTTCAAAAAAAAAAAGAAGATGATTACGTCTTACGCGTCATGCATTTAGTCATGCATATTAACCAATGACAGTAGGAAGTACTAGAGAGAAAACTTCACAATAAGGTATGGCAAGGTTTTCGCGTGTGACGTGTGTTTGGCTGGTTTAATGTCTAGGGGATGATTATTTTTGAAGCTTTCACACGCCGACCTATCAGCATATAAATCGGGAGCAGGCACGCAACGAGACAAGCAATGAAAGAGAGATACAAAGTTAATATTGAAGAATATTTATTTACATAAATTTTTACATAGAAGAATAAAAAGGGTTAGGGTTAGTTTGCATCTATCTCTAATCAATACTATATTTAATCATCACTCTTGCACTTAATAAGAGAGTATATCACTTTGTCTTCTGAACTTAGCTGGTTGTCCTTCTTGAGTTGCATCTGGCTGTGTCCTGCCTTGATGTTCTGCAGCTGGAGGTGGCGCTCTAATGGGTAGAGGGACGCCAGTGATACAGTTCTTGTGGAGTCTCAATCCAAAGTTCTGATATCTGTAGTGGGCACAGTAGGGCGGGTGGTCTGCTACCGTGGGCACAAGGGTACTGCGGGCAGAGCTGATCTGACGTGGGCAGCGTAGCTAAGAGGATAAGTCCAGTGAGTTACGGAGTGCAGGCGGAGCTATGACATCTCGCACAGACTCTGGGTCTATAGGGACGTCGTACCTAATGGGTTGACAAGTGAACTGTCAAATAGGCAGGCAAGTAGAGCCGATAGCATCAAGTAAAAGAGTTTAGTAGATCCACGTAGGCAGTAGAGATACTGAACATCAAATAGTCAAGTGATCCGATTAATAGTAAGTAGTGCAGTGCTGAATAGCACTAAGTACAAAGGCAGACACCTGAGGGAGGCTGTGGATAAACAAAGACAAATTAGGACATGTCTCTCATGCATCTTATCGATGCCCTTGACTGAGGTGCATTTGTCAGATTGGTAAAATTGCTTTTGAGTACAATGGGGAGATGATGACAAATGGGATTTGGAAAATAGATGGCTGATAATAGCAATACAAACATGTACATAAAAGGGGAAATAATAATCTAAAATAAACAACACAAGTGGAAAGAGAAAAAGGGGGGGGGGGGGGAGAAATGGCTTGTGGTCAGCGACCATGACGGTTTGTTTACATACAACCGTCGGCCGAGAATAATGGAGCGCGCTTGAATGGAGAGGGTGTCCGTTCAAGGGGCTCAACTCTCGTTTAAGTAGAATGAGTAAAGGGGGAGATAATTCATATATTTTCTCTAAGCGCAGTATTAGTGCGCTAGTAAAATTATCAAGGCGGTCAGCCGAGATAAAGGGAATAAAATAAGATATAAAAAAAGATATAAAATAAAATATACACTGTTCCATCAACGATCAGTAGAGCAACGTAGCATTAATAGATTAATGCAATACATTAATATATACATATGCTATGTTTATGTTTTCTACTTACGACAGTGAGAAATACACAATGCACTAATTAAATATAAATGAAATAATTTAAAACATATGATAATATCCAGTGAAATATAAACAGATTAATTAAGTGGAACTGTGATTAAGTTCGGCTTACCACCAGGTATTCCTCTAGGAGTAAGAATAAATGAAATAGTCCAGGCTCGACTGGTCAGCTAGAGTGAGAAATGAGTGAGCCTGGTTTGAATTAGTCTACCTTATAAAGGTCTGGAAGAGGTGGGCGGAAATAGGAAATGTCCTAGGCTAAAGATTATCTCTCACGTAAGTGGATCTGACTGAGCTGGGAGTCGCACCTTGGAGTGTCGAGCGGCGTATTGATCCGAGTGATCTCTTCGATCAAAGAGAGACGTGTGAGAGGGGGGGGGGGGAGAAAGAGTGATTTGTATTCCACCCAAGCTGGAGTCAACTGCGACCGTCAGACATGTGGCGGGTAAAACCAAAGAGACTGTGTGTTTATCTTTCCCCGGTCAAGGGGAGTCTAGCCTGAAGAGGGAAAGGTGGGCGGGTGATGAAATTGGGGATAGAACGGGTAAATAATTAAAATAAAATAAATAAATAATAATAAATAATAATTAATGCTGTGATAAAATTGAGTGACTCTGACAGCAAGCTTTTGACTTGCCACATAAGGGATAGGGAAAAAACATGTTTCCACGATCTTTCCTAAAATATAACGGACTGGAAGACACATTTCGAAAGCTAGCAAAGAGAAGCAATAGAAAGTGTCACTCCGGAAGCTCACTATAAGCTTTTAAAGAAATGTTTCGGGCTCAATATAATCTTAACAAAATCATTAATAAAACATTTAAATTGAACTTGATAACAAGAGGCGCAGTGGCTGACTGATAAGGCGCTTCGCTTCCAACCCGAGGTGACCCTTGTTCGAATTCTGGTGAAGAATGGGATTTTTAATTTAGAGATCTTTGGGTGCCTCTGAGTCCATTCAGCTATAAGGAGTAACTGACATAAGCTGGAGATAAGTAAAGACGGTTGCTGACACATAACTGCCTTATTGTCAATCAGCCACAGAAACAGATGAGCTTTACATGATCTGCCAGATAAATCGATAGGTCTGAAAGGGTGAAACTTGGCTTGATAATATACTTATTAATATTCAAAATGATAACCTTGAAGATAAAGTTGATAATAAACTTGACAGGGACCTTAATAACACCCTGGATGAAACCTTGAATATAACAATTCTTGAAGAATCATCATAACTCATTCCGTAAATTTTTTATGACACTATATTCACAACCTTATCTTGGTGGATAGCTACCATCTAATCTTGTTTATTTTGTTGGACTGAAATGGTCCTGCTCTCAAGACTACTGCCTATTGACTAACGAGCTAGTTTGGAATACTGAGAAGAGAAAAATTAAGCCTCTCTACTTTCATTATTAAATAAAATGTAAACAATCGCTTCCTTTATTCACTCACTCCTATCTTTTCCTCCCTTTCCTCCGCCCGCTCACAAGTCTTAACCTTAGTGCACTCAAAAGGTAGAAAAAATGGGCAATGCTTGGTGCTAATGGAAGAAAAAAAAACAAGATTATTAATTGATATTTGGTCATAAACGTAGAGCTGCTGATTTTTTTTTCTCTAATAGAGCCATATATTAATAAAAGTATTGTTATAAACCTGGTGGTGGCACAGATGGGGGTAGTGGTGTGAGTGTAGTCAGCCGACACAAATCGCCCCAGGCCAGCGCTAGACGAGCGGTCAACCGTGACAAGTTACGACGGTCGGCCGAGACGAATGTCAACATGATGGTTCGGGAAGGATCGGCGTCGTGAACAGAGCTCATGAGCGTCACGAGTGATGTCGTCAGGTGACGAAGCTAGAAACGTCGATCGGCGTTCTGTCCGGTTCGAGAAGGCCAGTAGGGACCCTATATAAGAGCGGAGGTGTCGCAGTCAAGACGGTTCAGAAAAGGGGTTCACGACAGAAGGTTCACGACAGGGGTTCAGAACACTACAGCACAGTTCAACAGTGTGGTTCTGTTCGGAGCATTACGACGGTTCAGTGCGGAGAACTGTCAAGTACAGTTGAAACGAACGGCGTCTTGATCTTGGTCTGCGATCGAGTCCGACACAACGAGCCTAGTGTGTGAAGTCAGTCCTGAACTGTTAAACCCAGTGCAAGCCCGGAACGAGACGGAGAGGCCAGTGCAAGAGTTGATACGGCGGTACGGTGCTATCGGAGAGATATTTTTACAGTGTACGTGTTGCCAACTGTACAGAATTGGCTGTTATTTATTCAACTACTAAAGTGTTACGTTACTTTGAAGCCCTGAGTTGTCAAGTTCTGTAAGTTGGTGGTGTATGGTGCAGTTTGAAGAGAGCCTGGATAGTGAGCAGTGCTCGATTTACCTCCGGGGATGCCGGGGATATATCCCCGGCTCTGCTTTTATTTTTACGTTTATTATCAACTGTTTACCATCCCCGCCGGGGGTGGTATTCATCCCCGGCTCTGCCAAAAAAATTTTTTGCATCCCCGACACTGGTTTTTTTAATCGAATCAGTGCAATCACAAAATTTTTAGTTAAATGGAAAAATTTGGTACGTCCATCTACCGAATTAATCGAAATAAACGTAAGTAAAAATACTTCTAAGTGTTTCGTTTTCTTATATTCTTTGGTTTCAATTTTAAGTTCACTTTTCGTTTGTCACAAAGCGCGGTTTATCAGAATTATAGCCTATTTAAAATAAATATTTTAAAATTATGTTTTAATTGAAATGTCTAAAGAGCCGTCTTTTAAAAAATTTAAAACATTAACCCAACAAAAATTGTCTTTTACGAAAAATACTATAATTCAAAGAGTGAAATCTCACAGTGATGATCTTCAACTTCTTCAGAAAACGTCTTGTAGTAAGTCATTAATTATTAATAATTTATAATAAAATAAACCAATAAAATATTATAAGTTTATTTATTTTGGCTTTAATAAGTTTGATTTGAAATTAAAATCAAAATTCATAAGCAGTTGAATATATATATTGATTGATATTGTTATTAATTGATATAATATATAAAATAATAAGTTTAAAAAATCTATTAGCTAGTAAACAGTGTTATATAAGCTGTCAAGAAAGATAGAATTAATAGGCTAAGATACAACTGATGTTATAAAAATTTAATCAAATGATAGATAGAACAGGGGATGGTATGGTGTGGGGGTGTTATTCAATGTTTATTGGAGAGGCAGGTCTGAAAACTGGCCTTCCATCCTACTCCTAGAACTGTGCCTGCTCTGATAGTCATTCATTGTAATTCATACTGTATTGTTTTCATTTTCAGGCATCGGGGACTCCAATGTTGTTTCAACAAATCTTAAAAAAATAGTTGAGGAGCGAGGATGCATTGTTGTTGTGATGGCTACTGCTTTTTTCATGCCATAATCGACCAACTTCAGCAATCCAGTTGTGTAAATCCGATTTCCTCATACAATGCTTGGCGGTTGAGACAGGATGCAGTGACATATTTAGAAAACAATCCAGATTATATTGACGAATCATTTTTTATTAAAACAGATTATAAAGATTTCACTGCATATTTAGAATGCCAAAGATTGGATGGACATTGGTGTGATGAACCAATAGTGCGAGCCACAGCAGATATCTTGGAAACAAACGCCATCAGCAACAACTACATCAAAAACAATTTCATCTACAACATCAACTACTGCATCAACAACAACATCATCTTCTGCAGCAACACCAACATCATCTTCTGCAGTACCACCACCAACAACACAAGCTACAAAAAACTGTAAATTCAACCATATATACAACAACATCAACGACAAAAACAATAACAACGTCATCAACAACAACATCATCAATAACATGAACAAACGCAACAACAACATCTACAACAATTTAATCTACAACATCAACTACTGCATCAACAACAACATCTATAAGCTAAAAAGTAAATTAAAAGTAAATTCCATCTCAACTACAACCTAGTTTTTATTAAAAATTGTAAATTCAACCAAGATATTTGAAAAAATGAAACAAACAAATAAAAATTAAAATAAATTTCAACATTAGAACCTGTTGTATATCATTTGTTTTTAAGTGTTGTATTGTAAATAATTTGTTTTCGCATGTTGTGTCATGTTATATTGTAGTAGAACTAGTAGTTGAAGTGTTAGTAATAATAATAGTAGTAGTGGGAGTAGCAGGATTAGTAGATAGGCTCAGATTGTTGCGGCACTGTGAGGCTCCATCCCGGCTCTGCTTTAACTTTTACCATCCCCGCCGGGGATGGTATTTATCCCCGGCTCTGCAGAAAAATTTTTCAACCCCGGCACTGGTTTTTTCCTACATCGAGCACTGATAGTGAGATTCGTAACAGTATAGTATATTTTAAACTAGCATTACCAACCAAAACGAAAAAAAATGAACTACAAAAAAAAGAAACATTTTTTGTAGTGCTGAAAAATGCCATATAGATCATCTAGTCACAATCTACTGTATCATTGTAAATGATACGTTGGGACGCTGTAAACATTTATTTGTTACGTTTCTTATTTTTTGTTTCAGTTTTTGTATTTTTCGGACTAGAAAATCCAAGTTTTTAAACATATATATTTTAGTTAGATGAGCGATATTAAATAACACTACATTTTTATGCAAAAAAGTGCATTGCATATCAACATCGATATTTAAATTGTTCCATATTTTCAATGGAATAATCTATCGTCTAATCATTTTTAGAAATTGCCTTATATTTTATTTTCTAGCCAAAAAATCGGAAAATTTTATTATCGAAAAAATGTTGTTTTCGATTAATGAAAAACAATTATGGTAAAAAAATGATGCGAATATAACTGTTTTGACTTATATGGCATTTAATAATCTTGCTTATACGCCTTTAAAAAGTTATTATCGATAATAGGTTGTTTTTTTGTATTAGTACTGTAACATGTATACAAAGTTG
This sequence comes from Biomphalaria pfeifferi, assembly GCA_030265305.1. Classification (NCBI taxonomy): domain Eukaryota; kingdom Metazoa; phylum Mollusca; class Gastropoda; family Planorbidae; genus Biomphalaria; species Biomphalaria pfeifferi. Next base: position 425,250 of record JASAOG010000134.1, read on the forward strand.
TTGTTTTTTTATGTTTTTATAATATTACATGTTTGTGTGTTTTAGTTCTTTCTTAACAAGGCTTCAGTCAGTATTACTTGCACTCAATTCCCATGTTTCTTGTATTAGGTACAGTTGAATACATAAATAGACTTACATAATCAATTTGTCTTATTTAAATATGAAGTTTCTGTCCACATATACTTGTAAAATAATTAGCTTGAATGTTAAAGTTAAATAGAAGAAATTGATTATGCAGATGTCACTGGAAAGACTTCTCGCAACATTGATGAATAATATAAAATAAATACAGATATTACAAACCACCAACAGTTTTATAAAGTAAGCATTCATTAAAACAATAAAACACATTTTTTTAAAATATATTATTGGCGTATGTCAGTTTGGGGTATAAATACGTTTTTTTTCAAATAAGTTTGTTTTATAAAGATGGGTGTAATTTTGTGTAGATACCACCAAGTGACCGAGCCTCGTTTGATTGAATGAGTGTTAGGTAAGCATGAGAGATATTTGGGAACATTTTTGTAATGATAAAAATGAACTATTGGGAAATAATTACCAATTCGAAGAGTTGACTTCATGTGCTACATGTTCCAAAAGTAAGTGTACATGGCGATTATAAGACTTCAGTGTCTAGAAAAGCCGTTGTCGAGTCGTTTTTCTTTGCAGCTTTTGCTTGAAACTATTGGTCCATAATTTGTTTAGAAGAAAATCTTTACAATGCAACTCTGCTCTAACGGTAAGGTTTGGACGTTTAAACTCTGCAGTTCTTTGTGATTGTAATAAGAGTTGAAATTTCGAACAATTATTGTTTGTACCTGGCAACATGAGAATCATAAAAAAAAAATAAACCAATTAGTTAATGAATTATTGATATTTTTTTGTTTGTTTGGTATGGAACAAGGAAAATAAATATTACTAGACAGATGTGGTAGCATAAGTTGAACTACTCCCTTTGAGGATGGGTCCGAATTCAAGTCGTACGGATACCCCATTCTTCCTCCATCCACCTTTTCTCTACTTGTCCTAATGATTGGATCATAGTGCATTTAGAAAGCTAAAAGCATGAAATTACGCTAAACAAAAAAGAACAGAATTACTAGCTCGTTGGCCACACGGGGAATACTCTAGTCTGACCTTTATCATTTTCAAGTCAAAATTAAATAAATTTAAATTTGGCTAGAGAACAAGATCTAGGTCCATATCCTGCATCGGTTTTGAAAGGACTTTGGCATTCTTGAAATGACAATCGCTTTCTGGGATTTCCAAATGCAAGGCTTTTATGACTGAAGAGTTTAATAATTCAAAAACATTTGGCACTTCTCTTCTAACTCTTGATCTAAAACGTATAATTGGAGTATTATAAAGTGTACATCTAGTACACATTCGCTTAACCAGGATTCTTTCTCTACTACAAGAGGAGAGGGGACAGGCTAAAAGAAATGTTCCATTGTTGTTTACTCTAAAATGTAAAATTTCATTTTCAGACCGTGTGATTTATGGGGCAGATGATGTTAACGTCACGTTTCTTTGGCCAACGGTTAACGAGCTGGGTGTCGAGTGGCAAGCAAAACAACCAACCGCCTTTACTTTCTCTAAATAATGTCAGGTACCATTAGCGCATGTTGGACTCAGAGGTGCCCTAAAATCCCAAATTTCGATATTTCTAGTCTTCACCGAGATTCAAACTCAGGACTCTAGGTTTACAAGCCATAGGCTTAAACACTCGGCCACAATGCCTCGCAAGAAGAGATGTGCGGTTTAATCTAAAAATTACTCATTTTTAAGTGAAAAACAGTGGGTTTATAAGTTGCATAAAGTAGTAATTGATTTTAAAAAAATATTTCAAATATATGTTCTTGTTTATGTTTTTTTCTTGTTATACAGCCTTATTCTCAGTGGCTCGTATCTCAAGACACTCAGGGTAGAGGTGAGTACCGATGTGGTCCAGTACATCAAAACCATCTCACCCATGTTCTTTCTCTGTACCTCATCAAACGTTCAGGTGTCCGTCTTTAAAACAGCCCCAAGAGGAACACGTTTTTTTATGTGTTCTTCCATCAACGCCATTGAAATGAACTAGATCTTTTGAGACTCTAACGGGAGTTCTGTTGTCTAGCCTATTGGCCTAATCGTGTCCTCTAACGACCTTTTTTTTATCCTAGCGTTACTTTGAGGCTGATACGTTTTGCTAATTGTAGAAACATTGCTATTCTTACGTGAAATCTGGGAACATGAAGGAAGAAATTTTGTTTAGCTCAGTACTCGTTAGGCCTTAAATCCTGTCACATTTTTTGAATTTGAGACAGTTCAAAGCCCGTCACAGATGTAGGACTGCTCAAGGTTGGCTGCACTCAATTTAAGTAACGCCACGCCATATAAGAGAGAAAGTAATACCAGACATAATTTGCTAAAATGATAAAAAAAAATCGTAGTCAAGGTTATGGGCTGACGTGATGTCTAGAATCTCGGATAGAAAATAGATAAAAGCGGAAGAAGCTAATCGATATCGTTAGAGTTTGATTTATTTGGTTAGGGAGATTGATCTAGATGTCACTTATTAAATGATACGTTTTTTTTTCATCATCATTATTATTGTTCCATTTATCTACATTGTATTTGATGTATTTTCTATATCGACACTTTGTCATTTTTTTTCAAGTTTGAAATTGAAAGTATTCAAATTAAGAACAGTACAGCGCATAGTGTAAACATTTTTTATATTCTTGTTGAATTTCAAATAAAATTAATTGTCAAAAACTTTTTAAAAAAGCATATTTGGGCATCGGTATAAAGCTGCTGTTAATTTTTTTTCAAAGCTGTCAGTATAAAAATAAATCTAAATTTCTATGTCAAGACCCGACCGGCCCATTTGGTGTGGGCCCACCGGGCATTTGCCCAGTTGCCCATTTAGCCAGTCCGCCCCTGTAATAATGTGTCATCACTTACAACAGCTATTCTCAACCCTTTTAGCTAAGCCACACCTTTTTACAATTACCCATTATGCGGCGACCCTAAACCGTAAAATTATTTTGTTCACAAGGATGATTAATTGTGTTTTTTGTAATATTATAAAATTGTAATCCTAGCAGGGATAGAAGAAGAACTAGCTGACCTAGTGATGCGCATTGACAAGACTTCCGCAGCATATGGCATGCAAATAAATGCCGAAAAAACTCAAATTATGACCAATAGCCATCAGGGCTTTAAAAGAGGCATCAGTATTAAACGTGAAAAGCTAACTAGTGTTAACAACTTCAAATGCCTCGGAGCTATTGTCTCAAATGAGGGAACAAAACCCGAACTATCGGCCCGAATAGCACAGTCCACAACAGCCTTTTCAAAACTTAAAATAATATGGAAAGATAAGGGCTTAGCCCTCGGCACCAAAATCAGACTGATGCGCTCTCTGGTCATAACCACATTTTTATATGCTTGCGAGTCCTGGACGTTGAATGCAGAGCTTGAGAGGAGGATCCTAGCAATGGAATTGAGATGCTACAGAAGGATCCTAGGCATCACATTCAAAGACCGCATCACAAACCAAGAAATCTTAGACAGGGTTTCTGTAGCGATCGGAGCCCATGACGACCTGCTAACTATTGTAAAAAGACGAAAGCTTAAAACCTTTGGTCACATTACAAGATCTACGGGGCTCGCAAAGATCTTCCTTCAGGGAACAGTGCCAGGGAAAGAAGAAGAGGCAGACAGAAAAAGCGATGGGAGGACAACATTAAAGAATGGACGTGCCTGCCATTGAGAGAGGTTCTAAACAAGGCAAAAAAAGGGAGAAAAGGAGAAAGACGGTCGACTAATCTTGCCTGGTGCCCCAACGGTCCAATAGACTAAGGGATAGATAAAAGGTAAAGGTAAATTATAATTAAATTACAAATAAATGAAATTTTATGTTTGACTTGCATTTGTTTACTTTTCTATTTCCAATTTTCATGTTGCAAACTTTTAGGAGAATTTTAAAAATTTTTCGAAGCAGGGACATGACCTAACAAACCTCAATGATACAATAGTGTTGACAGTCTGCGCTTCTTTCTATTACACCAGATCGAAAAATCTCTGGACAGTCTCGGAGAGATTACAATCCATTACATCTTCTGCATCAAGTTTTTTTTTCTTCTGTATTTAGACTTTATAACTAACAGGCTCAATAAATCGTTTTTCTTAAAATATATTAATGAAAAAAGAAATCGCAAACACTTGATTTGTGTTACTGACATTGAAAAGAAAGCATTTTTCGCTGCATCGCTATCTCTGCCTTCAATAAACTCGTAGTGATGCTCCTAGAACATCTTTATCTTTGACTGTGAATAGACTTCTTTCAAGTGCCAAGGTGATGTCAAGTCATTTGGAAATAATGAAGAAATTTCTCGTCACAGGATTCATTTTCGAGTCCTCTTATTAGTTAGTCAAGTGGGTTTTGCCTCTCAGCCATATGTCGCACATTCATCGTAATTCCGATGACTTTTGTTGACTCATTCTTTACCAAACGTTAAAATCTAGACCAACATATTTAGAGCACCATTTGTGCAGACACCACTTATATTAAAAAAAAAATTTAAAAAATTGAACCGACTTTTTTTTCATTATACATCATGTGCTGTTGTGGTCGTTTCAAGAGGTTTGGAAAAGAGAAGTTTGTCTTTTATATCGCAACCATTTATTTAACATACCTTACATATAAAATTCTAAGTATCCTTGCTGGCAAAGCTCGGGTGTTTGCTATCTAAATAACGTTCCTTTTTTCAGCTTTATAGATGCGGCTTATTGAACTTCATTACACATGACGCACGGGGGGTTTTAATTCCCGTCTAAGCTTTTGAAAGTAAAGTTCCCCTGTCAGACGTTGTGGTCTATAGGGCAGACGATGTAAAGATCATCTGTTTTTGTGGTCTACGGTTAACGAGGGTGTCATTTGTCCAGCACAGCGATCAACCGCCGTTACTTTTTCCCAACTAATGCCAGGTACCCATTAGAGCTGAGGCGCCTGAAGTTCCCGAAATTAAGGATCCCAGTATTCATCATGATTAAAACATCGGACCCTGGTTCGGAAGCAAAGCGCCTAACTGCTCGGCCAGACCATAACGTTTCATTTTTATTTTTTTTTAAATTTATCTTTTCTTTTCATCAAGTTATCTTCTTTCAGATCCGTTTTCATGAGCTGTTCGATAATCAAAATATTACCTTCAATAACTTCAATACCTTATATATCTTCAATATTACCTTCCTAATACCTTCAATATTATCTTCAATATTAACGTTAATTTCACCTTTAATATTACCTTTTATATTATCTTCAATATTACCTTTAATATTACCATTTATATTACCATCAATATTAACTTCAATGTTACCTTTAATATTACCTTTAAAATTACCATCAATATTACCTTCAATATTACCTGTAATATTACCTTCAATATTACCTTCAACATAACCTTCAATACCTTCAATATTACCTTCAAAATTACCCTTCAATACCTTCAATATTACCTTTAATACTTCCTTCAATATTACCGTCCATATTACTTTCAATATTATCTCAAATGTTACCCTTCAATATTGTCTTCAATATTACCCTTCATTATTACGCTTCAATATTACCTTCAGTAGCATGCCATGGACATTGAACAATGGCTTATTATAAATTATGAACGAAATCGCTTTTCAAGTGCGTCACCATAGAAATAATACATATAATTCAGCAATATCTTAAAGTTGCATTATGTATTTGCCACTCTACACAATCTCCATAAAAGTGTTTAGACCTAGGCAATTAAAATATATGAATCATTCTGATTATCATGTCTGCAACATATAAACTCGAATAACAATTTAAAGAAAAGAAACTTCCAGTGAAAAATACAGTGTAACGTCGAATTTGACAAGAAGTAATAGACAAATATGTCTATATTTTTTATGTTCTTAGGCGACCCTGGCATTCGACACTCAACGGGGTTGCGACCTACAGGTTGAGAACCCCAGTACTTTTTCATATACATTGACTTCAAAATAAAGAAAGCAAACAATGTTATTCTCCACTTCAGGATTCTTGTCACGAGAAATTTAAATCAACAAAATATAGCAGAAATCTAGGAAAAAAAAATCCGGTTTCATTTTTTTAAAATTATCGTTCTTGAGTGCATCACGTCACGATCACTTTTCCACTTTCTTTTTGTCTCTTACACACGTAGGTTATTTCCCTTTGCTCTTTTCGTGCTCTATTTTAAAATATCCACAAATCACATTCAATATATTTTATAATTATTTGTAGTCAAGTCATTACGAATCGATGACTGTTGTAATTGTATTTAGTATTAACACATCAAAACAAGAAATGCAGAATTGGGGCCGTACACCTTTAGTGTAAGTATCTTGCGACGCCATCCAAACACAACAAAGGTCACCTAACTAGCAATGACAAAGGAAACATAAAATAAAATAGAACACGTATTAACAATTGTATATTGCACCTAATATTTTCAATGTTTTATTTAATCATTACTTTTAAGTTTAAACACATAGACAAAGTTTAATTGTAAATGAGACAGAAATGTCTATGTTACTTTACTTTCGCTAATTTCAGTGGACAATTTTCATAGCTATGAAGTGTTTGTATTTTATTTTCTATGCATTATTTAAACTGAAGGACTCCATTGCATTTAAACTAGTCAATTACCATAACAGTAACACTATTGTTAATTAACACTAGATCTAACTCTTTTCATGATCACTTCATGTAAAATATTACTACTATATTAAAAAAAGAACGTATTTAACGCTATATCTAATGTTTTTGATTACTAGTATTTCTAAGTACCACACTACCACTAAAACCAAACAATTTGATAACCACAAGATCTAAACAATCTGATTGCCACTATTCATAATTTTTTTTTATTACCATTAATCACTAAATCTAAACTATATGATAACATCTAAATCTAAACTATATCATTACATCTAAATCTAAACTATATTATTAATTCTAAATCTAAATTATATGATTATATGTGAATTAACTATATGATTATCTCCAAATCTAAATGATATGATTATCTCTAAATTATATGATAACCTGTATATCCATCTATAAATAAATATAAACTATATTATTACATTGAAATCTAAATTATGTGATTACTTCTAAATATAAATTATATGCTTACCTCTTATTCTAAACTATATGATTACCTCTAAATGTAAGCTATATAAATACAATCTGTGGACGGCCTTGTCCTTGTAGTCGTCGATGGCTGTATAACTTGAACAAATTACTCTGGAGATGTCTGGGTTTCATGTACTTCTATTCGACGTACTTAACTAACAAGTAACAAGACCTACACATGTAACCAGTAGAGAAGAGCAAGCCCTAACCTTTATATACTCTAATGATGTTTAATATTGAAAAGACCGGGGTCGAGTCTCTGTCTGTAATATCACGTTATCTCTCTAAAGTCCTAACACCAACTGACTCTATTTACATAAATAATATCTAATCCAACTACGTCGTGACATTATTAAATGTCGCGTTCAAAGTCCGTCAACTATGGTGCGTCTCTATACAAACTAATTATACTTACTGAGTGTCTCACGGTTGTAATATTTTAGAACATACTTTAATCTTCATAAATACACACTTCAAGTTTAAAATCAAAGGTACTTAAGCCTTCCATTTTTTGTTTGATTTTATATTTAAAGTTTTCTCCCTTCACTACATTTTACATAAATTTTATGGATTGTTGTGTGATAATTACTATCTCTCCTTTTAACGAAAACTAGATCTAGTCAGAAGAATATAGATTACCGAGAGCTAAGAAACAGGCATGAAAGAAAACATTTCTATAACTTATTGTATAAATTACTTTTACTTCAGACTGCTGTAGTGAATGCAAGGCTAATGTTTTTTTGTTAACTTACATACGCCGTCATTTATTTCAAAGCAACATTTAGGAAATGGAGACAAAAACCTAATTGATGGATGTCTAGCTGCAAATACAAAACACCTGGAACTAGAAGCATAGAAGCATTTCGTAGAATCCTTGAGGTATAATTTACAATATTACGATTCACTTGAAAACTCTTGTTTCGCTACTGTACAGAAAGAGTTTTAACGCTTTTACCAAAGACCACTTTCTAAACATATATTTCTGAGATAAGGGAATAAGCAAATAACATCGTTCCCAATTTCGATTTTTTTAAAATTTTTTTTTAATTTTTTATTTTGGTATTATGTTTTTAACGAGTTCTCATTTATTAAACCCTGGCGAACAATTGCTTTGTCAGCATTAGGTGTGATAAAATGCGCAGTTCGCAACAGGGTTTGCGTAGTTACGTGAAACAATTAACGTATGATTATCTTCGGAATCGAAGACATTGCCAGTAGCCATTACTGTCTGGCATTCTATGTTTTAAACTTCAAAATTTTATTTTTATTAAACAAAAATCTTGCATCAAGTACATCAAACAGTTATGTCATAAAATAGAATTGAAATTGTGTATGCGTTTTATAAAATTGATGTCAAGCTGACAATGCCATTTTCAAGAAGTCACAACTTGCTAGGTCATGTCCTGATTTGGTGTCATAGGATGACATAGGAAGCACAGACAACGAGAAAAGAACATTTGTTCCCCTTTCTCTGCTTAGCGTTGTTTGATGTGAAACATTATTTTAGGAGGTCGACTACTTCCTGGTCAAACATTGATTGCCTTACAAATCAGCTTATAAACAAAACTTAAAAAAACAGCGCTAGGGTACTTGATTTCTAAGGTGACATTTCTGTGTCGACAATATCAATCATGGGGAAAGTAAATTCTATCTATCTATCTATCTATCTATCTATCTATCTATCTATCTATCTATCTATCTATCTATCTATCTATCTATCTATCTATCTATCTATCTATCTATCTATCTATCTATCTATCTATCTATCTATCTATCTATCTATCTATCTATCTATCTATCTATCTATCTATCTATCTATCTATCTATCTATCTATCTATCTATCTATCTATCTATCTATCTATCTATCTATCTATCTATCTATCTATCTATCTATCTATCTATCTATCTATCTATCTATCTATCTATCTATCTATCTATCTATCTATCTATCTATCTATCTATCTATCTATCTATCTATCTATCTATCTATCTATCTATCTATCTATCTATCTATCTATCTATCTATCTATCTATCTATCTATCTATCTATCTATCTATCTATCTATCTATCTATCTATCTATCTATCTATCTATCTATCTATCTATCTATCTATCTATCTATCTATCTATCTATCTATCTATCTATCTATCTATCTATCTATCTATCTATCTATCTATCTATCTATCTATCTATCTATCTATCTATCTATCTATCTAGTGCAACTAGACTTTGTAGTATTGTTATAACCCTGCCATGCACACCGCCATCCAAGCCAGTACAGAAAGTGCGTACTGTTAGAAACTAGACTGAGAAGGATATAGACCATAGACTTATAAATACTACTCAAGACTGGCCATGGAGATTTTTTAACACTACAAAAAATGTCGTGAAATTTTTTTAGAAAGTTGGATCAATGCGTTGTTTTGTAAAGTAGTTAAAAGAAGTTTGAAGTGTTTTTCAACCCTAACCTATGCAACATATAATTTAAATTTTAGATCTAGATGTAGTAATTGATCATTAAAAATAAGAGTACTCTCGTCTCATAATTATTATTTTGCAATTTTTAGTTACATAATCTAGAAAGATCTAGGTAATCAATCTATTTAAATGTACATAAGATGATTTAAATCAACATGAATTATTTCGATCTCAATGGAAACAAAAAGGAAATAGCTTTGTTTCATATATTTGCGTGAATAACCGAGAAATGATTTTGCAAAAACTAAAGATCATTACTTTTCTAAGACAGAAAAGATTGATTGGGGCGACTCCTACTAGAGCTTGAAAAAAGAGTTTATGTACATAAAAATCTATATATATATAGGTCTGTCAATCGATCAATCGCGGATAAGAATTTATTTCCGGTTTCCAGTCTAGTATAATATATGTCTATGATATAGACATTGAAGGCGAGAACTAAGTTTCGCACAAGTCTAGAGCATATGTGCTCAATGCAAAATGTTCCTAAACATTAATTCATTTTACACTTTAACGAATAGGGCGTACATAAGAAAATACCTGAAAACGTAGAGTGTTTACGATTTTCTAGTTCTCTAGTAAAATATAAATTAGTTTCTTTTAATCTTTAAAAAAATTATAACAGGCAGACTAGAATTTTCCCAGTGTGGCCATCGAGCTAGTAATTCTTTTTCCAACGATATTCATCAAATGTAAAAATTTCCATTATTTCTAATCTATGTATATTTCTATGTGTATAACATCTGATCGAATTAAAAACTAAACTACAATGGAAAGGCAGGATGATTTTGAATGCGTACTAGGACATAAGCTCTATCCTAACGGTTGTCATTCAGAGGTTGGAAAGTGTGCGCCTTGTCCCATGCCCAAGTGTCTTTACTTCATGATCAGCAACTGAATTTCAAAAAGAAATAATGATCAAATTTGCCTGCTAAAACTTCTTTGAATAAACAAAAAATAGGAAATTAAAATGAACACTTAATTTTTCATGATAATACTGCAACAAACTCATGGTACCAAATAACTCAATAACCAGATAACAGATGATCATATTGGTTCATTGCTCCAACTTTGTGTTTCTGTTGTGCTGCCAGCTATTGTCAAGTTGGATTCAGATAATAATTAGAACTTCTCATTAAAATCTCATTCACCAATTTAAAAAAATGAAATTGACTCGCAGGCTGAACACACTTCTGCATTACTGATAAATATTATTTTAAAACAAAAGAATACTTTTGTTTGTGTCTAACTGTCCTATGCTAAATCCAGATTCTCTCTCAAGTTATCTATATTGTGAAGTGTTGGTATTGGCAACTCCCTGGAAGGTGTGCCCCATTAGTATATTTAATCCTCAAGCTCTGACCATTTCTTATTGATTTCTAAATTTTCAATTGTTGACAAAATCTTACGTTTAATTATTTGAAACCCCCATTAATCAACTTTGACATTTTCAAAATCCAGTGAATTAAATAAATTCTATCAATCCGTGAACTGTTATTGGATATTCAATATTTACATTGCAAAATTAAACTCTGTTAAATGGATTTAACAAAGAACATGATTGAGTCTGAACAAATAAAGATAAAAAATAAGAAAAAACAAAAACAAAACCAAAACAAAAAAACACACACACACAATGATGTACCCACACAACTAAACCAGAATTAACAAACTTTATCAGCCAGTGCATTAGCACCGCGAGAAAATTAAACATGCTGATCAAACGAATGGGATAGTGTTTGCATATGTGTGTAACATGATATAATCACTGCAGGATACCAATACATAACAAAAAATCAAGTGCATCTAACAAATCTAGTATCGCTGTCCTTGTGCTATAAAAGTTTGTAATCTCTCGCTTAAAAAAAAAACTGTATGAACGTACAGAAATTGAAATAGTAAAAGCTTGTTCCTGTTGTTTACATTGTAATCGTTACTTTGCCAAACTAAATAAGTATATTGATTATGTTAAGAGCTCTCATTGCTTTAGAACAAAGGTGAGGAAAAAGTGCCAGCAGCCATGCTAATGTATATAACATTCAATAGTAGTAATTTGGTAATATTCTGCTTGGAATGTGCCAGTATAAGATGTATATAAAATTGATCAGTCATGAATATGTAACGAACTAGTCATTTATACACTATTTGAGAGTAAAGATGCTGGCAATACCTGATCGCGCAAGGACCTCAGTATTGCACACTTTTTCTTTCCATGTAATATTCAAGATCCTACGGAGACATCTCAAATGGAATGAGTTCAGTTTTCTCGCTTTGCGTAGGTGGTCCATGATGTAATAAAACGTGACCTCAAATCAGTGAACATCAATACTGACAATTGGGAAGACATAGCTCTAGACCGCAACAGGTGGAGAGAGACAGTGAGCAAGAAAGCTATGGACAGTGAAAGTACATGGGCCTCAGCCCAGAAAGAAAAACGAACAATCCGAAAAACGGCCAGCTCCTCTACCACCGAAGCAAAAGCCACCTTAACCTGCGCTATCTGTGGACGGGAGTGTCTCTCGAAATAAGGCTCCACAGCCACATGAGGAAGTGTGCTCTGAGATGAACCATAGTCGTTCTACGACTGAAGGAGGCCAATGATGAATGAATTTGAGAGTGCTAAGTTACGAGTGTATTATATTCTTTCGTTACAAGGCATAACTCACAAACTAAAAATTCTTGTTTTTTGTTTCTTATAAATGTTAAGTGTTCTATTTTAAAGCTATACCCAAATGGATATCTATCAAAATTCAACAGTGTGTGAAACGACAGTGGAGAGTTTTTTCCCCCTACCATATGGCCATGATGCTGATCCATTGTGGAGATGTTATGAGATGACCATGGCAAACATAGTAACTCCTATCACATCTTTTGTTGGCATCGTGGGCAATACAGTCAATATGATCGTTCTGAGCAAGGGCAACTGGAACAAAAGCTCAACTTGCCTCATATTCTCCCTTGCTGTAGCCGACACCATGTATTTGCTTGGCGCCAATAACGTCCCGATGTTCTTGTACTCCCAAGGTGATATATACGGGTTTAAGTACACCGAGGCTAACGCGACTTGGGCGTACTATTGTTACCTGGCTCAGGTGGCTGTGGAAATAACTGGGAAAATTGCGTCAATGTTTCTTCCATGCTTGATATCTCTAGACAGACTCATTGCTGTGTGTCTCCCTCTCCGGTATTCTACCATCTCAACGCCCAGGCGAGTTAATGTTTCCATTTCTGTTACATATATGTTTTCTTTCGCTGTTTTTATGCTATACGCTCTGAAATTCAGTTTTATATTGACCCCAAGCCCTGTTGACAATTCTACACTCGTTGGGCTTATAATACAATCGTCTTTTTTATGTAACCACTACTTCATCTACAGTAGTGCAACGAGCATTATATCCACAGTGTACGGTCCTGCATCTGTAGCGTTTACTCTACTCGTCTGTATCGCCGTAGGTGTTAGGGTCTATTTACAAAGTCAAAAACGCAAGTCGTTGTTTGGCAAAAGGATTGACGCTAGAGAACTTGCTGAGCGCTTGACTGGAAACCTTGCGCGTTTTACATGTTTCACGTGTTTTAAGAAGGATAGATTAAACGATCACCTCAATGAAGAAAATGAAATGAGCTCATCAACCTCAGAATCTGTTATCCATACAACGAAGAAAGTGATTTCTAGTGATGCCAAAAATACAGTAAAAGAACCGGAAATACCTGAATTGAACGTAAAGTCTCTAGGTGAAGAGACATCTCCTAGTCGTCCTAGTTCTCAGCATAATGTACTCACAATCTCAAATTCAAGTCGCAGTTCTCAAAACGTTGTAATGAAATCTCCTCAACATTCTAACAAGTTGCGCATGAAATCATGGAAGACTACAAGAACACTACTCTCTGTCTGTATAGTGTATTGTCTCGCCAACACAATCAACTATCTTGTTTTATTGTATTTCCACACTCAACACGTCAAAAACAGAATGGCGATACTAGTTGAAACGTCCAGGAAGTTGGTCCTTGTGCTAAATAGTGCTTGCAATTTTCTCTTTTACGTCGGACTCAACAGAAACTTTAGACAAATATTCAGAAATTTGTGAACCACCAAGTCTTGTAATAAGTGAGACACGTGAGAAGAATATTAGACAACAAGTATAATTAGTCCCTCAACACAGTGATGTATGTTATAGCTGTGTTTCTCTACACAGTGATGTATGTTATAGCTGTGTTTTTCCACACAGTGATGTATGTTATAGCTGTTTATTTCCACAAAGTGATGTATGTTATAGCTGTGTTTCTCCACACAGTGATGTATGTTATAGCTGTATTTTTCTACACAGTGATGTATGTTATAGCTGTATTTCTCTACACAGTGATGTATGTTATAGCTGTATTTCTCTACACTGATGTATATTATAGCTGTAATTCTCTACACAGTGATGTATGTTATAGTTGTGTTTCTCCACACAGGGATGTATGTTATAGTTGTGTTTCTCCACACAATGATGTATGTTTTAGCTGTGTTTTTATGCACAGTAATGTATGTTATAGCTGTGTTTCTCCACACAGTGATGTATGTTATAGCTTATTTCTCCATAATGTGATGTATGTTATAGCTGTGTTTCTCCACACAGTGATGTATTTTATAGCTGTATTTTTCCACACAGTGATGTATGTTATAGCTGTATTTCTCTGCACAGTGATGTATGTTATAGCTGTATTTCTCTACACAGTGATGTATGTTATAGCTGTGTTTCTCCACACAGTGATGTATGTTATAGCTGTATTTCTCCACACAGTGATGTATGTTATAGCTGTGTTTCTCCACACAGTGATATATGTTTTAGCTGTGTTTCTATGCACAGTAATGTATGTTATGGCTGTGTTTCTCCACACAGTGATGTATGTTATAGCTGTGTTTCTCTACACAGTGATGTATGTTCTAGCTGTCCATCTGTGCATAATGCTGTATGTTATTATTTGTGATTAGTTTTGCACTTTTAATGTTACTACACTATTGAAGAATATTCCTTAATACAAATTTAATTTTTTTTCGTTAGTTAGAAATATTTCGAGAAAGTGTATATGTGTATAATACTTCCAGTGGCGTAGCATCCATGGCGCGAAGGGGTTCAATGAACCCGGGTCTACGAACATGAGGGGCCCACTGCCTATTGTGTAGCAACCATGATGCAAAGAAGCCACAGTAGATGACACCAAAGTAGAAAAAAATATTGTGTGCCAAACTAATGTTAAAACTATTTAAAATGCTCCCTACCAATGTCCTTGAAGTTATACCAAATTTTATATTCATTCAAAACGTCGACATGCATTTTCACCAAGAGTCTGTGTACCAGCGGTTTGGACTGCCTTAAGCAAGGAAGTGCTTTCTACATGTTTATCGTAATGGCTAGCAGGGCCTACCTTAGGTAAATGGAGGCCTTAGGCTGGCCTTAGCGAAGCGAATAGGGAGTCCCTAGGAGAAGTGAATAGGGTGGCTCTAAATTAATTAGAAAAAATTTTTTTTACCGAAAGATACGCAATAAACCGTACTGTATCTACCTACATCTAAATCTAAAATGAATTTAATTCAAATAGGGCCTATAGAAAAAATGTGCATCATGGACGATTCATGATCACCAGACTAGAAATAAAGTTTCGACATTTCACCAAAAAGGAAGAAACAAAATGGTCTTCTTACATATGTAGTCTAACAAGAAGATCTTTTTTTTTATTTCATTTTTTGTAACTGAAGTATTTATTTTCATTTTTTTTTTTTCTTTAAACATACATAGCCTATAGATCCAGACCTAACAATAAATATTGAGCAAACAAAAGAAACATTATATTCCGTAGCATCAAAAACAGAAAAGTACCCCCTTTAAAACCTTGTAATTTATAGGACATATGTCACAGGAATTCATGAAAGGTGTTGAACTTTTTGTGCTTTTGCAATAAATGGCGAAACCTATTTAGAGAGTTTTATAACAAAGACTTAAAAGATACTAATATAACTAAATGATTATGGAATACCGGTAGCGTCATTTACTTATCAATGTTTAGATCCAGTAGGACTATTCTGTTGAAATTTGGTTCAGAGTTCTAAAAGAAAGTTAACACAATTATATTTAAACAAAAAAAAAAATCAGGTCTTTTTAAATATTGCTATGATTGTTGAAATTTAACTGAAATCAAATCCCACAGATTCAAACGATATAATAGACCTAACTCAAAAATACAGATTGAAGCTATAGATAGGTGTACTTGATGTTCCCGATGTTAATAAATTATCGTTTGCCGCAAATGAAAAATAAATATATTTTTATAACAAAAACAAAAACAGACAATACCCCCATCATTAAACTTTAAACATTACAATGTCATTTTAAAAATAATTCAATTCGTTTATCGCACCCTTGTATTTTTTTTACTCGGTCACAGAGGCAGGTATATTTGCGCGATTATTTATTGGTATGTCCATTAAGTGGACATCTAGATATAATACTAGACCTAACGTTCTGATGTAGGACTCTTAAGATCTACGTCTCTCTAGATGTAATTTATAATAGATGTACGTAAAAATATAAGCAACGCTTTTTAAATTATAGTAAACTTAATTTGCTTAGTTATGGCATAATTACGGTAATACGGCTGACTAAACCATGTTGGCTCTAGACATAGATGTAGATAAAGAAACATTCATTTTTTACTTGTTGATAAATTACAACGATCATACTAGAGTTTTCCCCCTTGTGGCCAAGAAGCTAGTCATTCTTTTGTAAGCGATATACACAAACAGTTAATTTCTAAAAAAACCGATAGAGCCGTTTTTGAAATCAGCTGCCCAGGTTTCTAAATCCAGGTTTCTGTTGGTTCCATTAAGGTCTGACTTAAATAGTGGTATTGTAAAAAAAAAAATTATAGGTAGGGTCAAGTTATAAAACTGCATTAAAAGGAAATCAACCTCTGAAATAAAACAAAGAACAATCGAGGATTTTATTTATTTGTTTAATGCATACTCCTTGAAAAATTTAAACAAAATGTACTATCTGCTCACAAATCCCAGCCTCGGCGTCTGTTAAGTCTGTTTGACGTCAGTAAGCTTAAATATAGACCTTTGATAATACGTAAACAAGAGAAATGTAAAAGAAAATACTTTTAAATAAAATACTTTTAAACAACAAAAACATTTCCTTCAATTTTTTTAAAAAACACAATGCCTCCTAATACAATTTATAAAGCCACTTTTATATCTTCAAAACAAACGAATGTTACATTAAAAAAAGAAACAC
Organism: Biomphalaria pfeifferi; assembly: GCA_030265305.1. Taxonomy (NCBI): domain Eukaryota; kingdom Metazoa; phylum Mollusca; class Gastropoda; family Planorbidae; genus Biomphalaria; species Biomphalaria pfeifferi. The sequence continues at coordinate 442,187 of JASAOG010000134.1, forward strand.
CAACATAATTTTTAACACCGCCAAATCCCTACTTCCACTAGAAAAAGACTCCCGGTCAAGCAAATGTATAGATCTACTAGACCTATCTTCAAATATCAGGTACGCATTAGAGTTGGGTGAGATCACAGGCGACTTAAAGATTCCGAAATAAAAAATCCAAATCTTCACCAGGATTCGGATCCGGATCCCTCCCTGGCACTTTACGTAATGGCCTCTATTCGCTATAGTACCCTGCTTAAAATGCTCTTTTCAAGAATTTTAAATGCATTAGACATGCACTGGATGTGTAATAATATTAATAATTTGAGTCTTGTAAGACGTCTTGTTTTATAGTCAGGTTTTCAAACAAATCTTTGTAAATTACAGAAGACGTCTAGATCTCATTGTAATTGCAAAGATGCATTTAGGGTATTTGAATTGAAACATTTGTTAAGCTACTAGAGTGTCGTCCGAAATGGTAGGATTCACACTGTGTATTCTTATTGACTTATTGGCATAAGTCCGCTGCCAAGAAAAGACGCAGACCTCAAAAAAAAAATCTTAATCGACCACCGGCGGACAATGGTTTTATTTGCCCTGGATATGGCAAAATATGTAGGTCACAGCTGGGGCTGCGTAGCCATGGGACTCGTAGACAAACCTAATTATTATTATTATTATTGACATAAGGCATAGGAAGTATTTGTAACTAAAACATGCTCTGCACACGTCGTTCCTTGGACTTTGTGCTTCTTGTCAAAATGTGTTGATTTATTTCTTTGCCGTGTGACTTTTTTCCTTTTTTTTTTTTACTCTTTGTCGTCTAAGTTTGAATTGAGCTTGTGTGTGTGTGTTTTCATCAATAGGTACCTCCGTCATCAGTTCATAATAATACTTACTTGAATCTCTCTTCGTGAATAGTTAGGGGGAAGAGGTATTTGGATCAAAGAGCTTGGGCCATTCCATCTTCCTTCTCTGCATGTAATAATTTGTTAGTTTATATAATTTTAACAGCTCAGATAATTATCTATCCATCCATCCATCCTCTCTCTCTTTCTCTCTTTCTTTATCTATCCATCTATATATCTATATGTATCTCTCTCTCTCTCTCTCTCTATATATATATATATATATATATATATATATATATATAGATATAGATAGATAGATAGATAGATAGATAGATAGATAGATAGATAGATAGATAGATAGATAGATAGATAGATAGATAGATAGATAGATTTAAAAACTCCTTTATCCCACTTTCGGTCAGAGTGTTACGAGATCAGCTGCCCGTCATCGAGAAGTAAATAGAACTCAAATTAATAAAGCGCTGGTTGTGAATGTGTATGTGTTTCGTGTGTGAATGATGTTCGAATTTTTAAATCTTTTTAAATTTTTAAATCTATACTGTTATTGTTAAGTAGTTACGCTGATGTTGTCAATAGAAGTCAAACTGAATTCCCATTTAATTGGATCAATAAAATTATCTTATCTTAGATAGATAGATATAGATATTATATAAATATATAATAAGGCTATAATAAGGCTTGTCTTCAATATATATATATATATATATATATATATATATATATATATATATATATATATATATATACATATATCTTATATTTATTTATATTTATTGTTACTCTGACAAAACTATCACGTTTATGAAACATAAGAAATGTTTACCTTTTATGTAGAAGCTTAATTATCAGTCTGTTAACAAATATTGTAGATTGTTGATTGTAGATTAAAATACGTATTCAATAAAGTTTATGTTTATAAATAATAACATAATCCTTGGTGTATGTTAATAAACAGAGAATGTTTAATTAAGTTTAAAATCTATGTCAAATTTAAAATATGGAAATTTAAATATAATAATTAATTAAAAGAAAATTCTTGCCCTTCGCAGGATGCTAGAGGAGCAAGCTCTAGTAGGAGACATAGTGATAGAACAACTAGCACTGACATCTTTGATTGATCTTCGGTTAATGTAGAGATTTAGGCCTGCTGTAATGTATATATATATCATAGGCTTAGCCAGGATTGGAATTTTTTTTCTCCCCCCCCCCCCCCGGGCAAAAAATATATTTATATGTATGTATGTGTGTGTGTGTGTACATAATCTTTATTACATTCTGACCCTTCATTCTTTCGGAAGACGTTTATTGTACCCTAGATATTCTTCCTGGAGTTAGTGGAAAAATGTAGACTCTTCGCCTTTGACAGCAAAGGGGTCTGGAGGAGCGCTGTGAGCTCCCCCAGCCGCCAAGCACTATTTCTGGTATTGAAAGCCAACAAAATGCATATTCTGATGTATCTACCGTGCATTTTCCTGCTATTTAAAAGGTTTATTTCAAAAACCTAATGTGCTAATCTTAATGACTTAGACTCTCCGGCGCCGTTCGGCGCATTTGCCGTCAAGCTGTTTCCATAAAAATCCGTCACTGGTAATGTCTGAAACCTCTTCGCACCTGGTCTGAGAACCTCCATGAATGTGTGGCGCCAAGTTGTACTTAATAGGATGTCATCGCAACTCTTCTTATGCGTAATTCATGTCCTACTCTGTCACAACCTTACTAAGGGGTCGACTCCCAGTTCGGCATAGTATTTCCTTGATTTAGACCCGATCTCTATAACTTACTTCTAAAATCTGTCTTAGCCATCTTTGTTGAGCCAAATTTAGTGTTTTTCAATTTAGCAGATGACTATTCACTGCACTTTATTAATGGAGCCCCGCCACTGGTAGAAATGTGTAACCTCTCTTGAATACGCTCTTGTAATTAGGTGACTGTAATTTGCTTTAGATTTCATATCGAAAAGGAAAGTTTTATCGTCAAAATCATCTATTGGCGGTTTTAAACTAAAAATTCTCTGGAATTTTTTTTTTAAATTCAAAACCCCTTTTAGATACGGTCATTGAATTTGGTAACTGTAGTTTGCTTTTGAATAATAATGAAGATAGAGTTTTTCCACTACAAAACGCTCTCTAAGGGGATTTTAAACTCAAAACCAACGTTATCTGTAGGAAAATGGTTTAAACTCAAAACACCCCAATTGGCTTGGCTACACTCAAATAATTTTAGAGTGTAATTTGCTTTCTTATATTGAAGAGGTATTTTTTAGCATCGAACCTCTCTGAAAGTTAGTTTAAACTCAAAACCCCATTTAGCAACGCTCATAGCATTTTGAGTGCCTAATTTGCTTTTTTTTTTTCCTTGAAGATGTTTTCCTTAGCTTCAAACCCCGCTGGCGGGTGGTTTAAACTCAAAATCCTTTTGGCTTCGCTCACAGATTTTAGAGTGTGTAATTTGCTTTTTTTTTTATTTTGAAACAGTATTTTTTACCTTCAAAATCCACTGGTGGGGAGTTTTAACTCAAAACTTCTTTGACTACATTCATATAATTTTCTATACTTTGCTTTGTTTTTAATATTAAAGAGGTACTTTTTTTTACTTTCAAACCCCGCTGAAGGGGGGTTTAAACTCAAAACTGAGCTTTTATCGTTTTTGCTTCCATGTTATCGCAACTCTTGGTGTGCGTAATTCATTTTGACGTAGAACATGTCTCACAAACCTCATGCGACGCTCAGTCACAACCTCACTAAGTGTTCGACTCCCAGTTCGGCATAGGGTTTCCTTGTTTGAGACCCGATCTGTGTAACTGACACCCAAAATCCGTCTCAGCCATCTATGGTGAGCCACATTTAGTCTTTTCTCAATTTTGGCAGATGACTTCCATGCCTCACATGCATATGTAGCAAGTGGAATGATAATTGTGTTGAGAAGGTGTATTTTTGTCTCGAGTCCAATGGCTTGGCTAATCCAAATAGGCTGCAGCCTTAGGAAAATGCTCCCTGCCTTTCCTATTCGGCACGCTACATCATGGTAAGCATCTCCATCATTTGTTATGATGCTGCCAAGGTACGTGAACTTGTCCAGCTCTTCAAGCTTTGACTCGCCAAGTCTGACGGGGACACCCTTTGCCTTATATCCCACTCGCATAATTTTAGTCTTGTCCAAGTTTATGCGGAGGCCAATTTTGGGTGCCTCTCTGTCTAGGCTCTCCGTCATTTCTTGAATGCATTTATTTGTAGCCCCGAGTAGTACAACATCATCAGCAAAGTCCAAGTCCGTCAATCGGAGTTGTTCATGCAATGGAATACCAAAGGCAGTCTGGTTCATTGCTCTCCTCATTATGTAGTCGATGGCTAGGAGGAAAAGGAAGGGAGATAAGATGCACCCCTGTCTCACACCTGTCTCGATTGTAAAAACTATGTTGTTCCCTCTTCTGTTTTAATGCAGCAACTAGATTGATTGTATGGGCGTCGTAGGATCTGGACGAATTTTTCTGGGTTAACCTATTCTTTGACTAGTTAGAGAATACGGAATTCATGAATAAAAATAGGTAATATGAATGGAGCTAAAATAGCTAATTGACCTTAATTCAATTTTTAATGAAAACATTTGCTTGTGTATAGATCTGCATTTAGAAGCAGACGATATTAAGAATTAGAGTTGCACTCATGTAAAAATGCTTTAGAAAAACAAATTTGAAAGCTAATTTGATTAAAATTTGAAATGAATGGACTATAATTAGTATGTTCATGTGTTAAAGCATAAAACTATCTTTGCGAAGAGAAGTTCTATTATCTTAGAGTTGAATTAGAGTTTTAGACCTAGGAATAGAGAGATGTGTAACAGTTCGGTCTTGTGTAATGAAAGAATGTATATCAGGACTTCTAACTTAGCAGATATTACAACTTTTACGCAGAATTTAAATATATCAATAACTGAAATTTAAAAAATCGTCGGAGTTTCCATTAAAGAATAATGTGCAAGCCTTTAATGGTGACAGGGATCTTATTCATGACATGCCGAACCAATTTTAGATCAAGATTCTCTAATAAAATTAAACTTGCATAAGTGTATTCTGGGTAGGACTACCCGCTGTACACAAACAGACTGCCCAAAGCAGGACAATAAGGGTTAATTACCTCTTCTTGTGAACTCCTATAGGAGCATAAGGAAGCAAACACACTTCTCTGCTAAACTCAGTTCTGAGCAGTTTCATCCAGTTACTCTCATGTCGTTCCAGTAGCTTAAGATTCGATTAGATTGCTTGGCGATCGCTTCGAAATTTCGTTTTCAAGTAATTCTGGGCCGTCTCCTCTTTCCTTGTGGGTTCCAGATGAGGGTTTGTCATGTGATGTTGAATGTAGGCTTGCAGAGGGTGTGGCCTTATCCATCGCTAGCGTCTCTGTGTTATATTTTCTTCGATGGGCTGCTGCTTTGTTCTTTGCAACAGTTTCTCTCCCGTGATCTTGTCTGTCCAGCGGGTTAAAAATATTGTGCTCTGGCAGATATGAATTAATACCAGGATAATTACAGTTACAGTTTAAAATAGTAAATGTAGAATAAAATCAGGCTAGTGTTGAAGTGTTATAATAGTTACCTTTATTAACTTGTACTTTGAAGAAAATCTTGACAGGCTTCACAATTTGAAAAGCGATTTACTGGCGAACAAATAGTCCGTGTTCCAGAGTGCTCCAAGAATTCCGTGCGTATCAAGGACACAACATAACTGGCCACCAAAATGTAAATGTAACGTTTAGAGACGTGACGTTGATATAGTGTGACTATAGAGGGACTGGTCACTACTACTGTGTCGCGAATGCGTAGAATGCTGGGTTCGTGCTTCCTGGAGTACTCTTGACACGTGACAAACATATATACCACAAATTGACTTAAGTCCGTTTCAGCAGACAAATATAAAGTTTATTTGACAACAATAATAATAATACTGCACTCCTTGTTAGTGCTAAAAGTCAAGAAAATTCTATCCGCATAACAGCGGTATCAAATATATCCAATTTGTTAAACTCTCCAGGGTATATTACAAATCACGTCCGCATCTCAGCGGGTAACACTGTACAGAATAATTCAGAATAATACTAGAAATACATGTCTCAAAAAGACCACTGGCATCAACTGCCCAAAAGATACTTCGAGTTACAACTCGACTAAAACGCTACTACTAAAATTATATTTGACTGCCTCGTCAAGAGGATAACACTTGACTGACTTGACTGAACTCAAAGTCAACTTTATTCATTCTGCTTCATGTTTTCTACATCAGGAATTCCACGTGTCGTTTAACCTCTTAACATGACGTGAACATTAAATCAGGCAATGTCAACTGAGACTGTGACATAATTCTAGTGCATATCTTTGAGGCCTAACCAAAGGCACTGACACTTTAACATATTGGCCATTGACCAGCCCCATTGTAATAATTTTAATACATTGGACGATTTGTTGTCATTACCAAACAATCCGGGTCCACAAATTGCGTGACATATGACGATTATCAGTTCTTAACTTTCTCATAGCTTGTTAGAACTTACATTTATTGATGCGTTAAAATCTGAACGCAAGCATCTATAGTTTACTCTTTTTCAATTATTATTTTAAGCATATCGTTTTATTAAAAAGATAAATATTTATTAGTTTTAGTCTAATTGTCTAAGTGTTGATATGATGAATGATATATCGGGCAGAGGACAATACAATAAAGACTGAAATGGAGGTGAGCATGTAGGGAGGTCAACGATGCAAATATCAAGCTTCATAACTTTCTTGAGTTCATAAGAATTGCGAGCGCTACCAACTTTTGCCTCAACAGAGGCGTTCGTCTTATTTAGGTCACGATGCTTGAAGTTCCCCAGTTCAGACATAAAACATTAGGAGTGAGAAACTAAATTTGTGATCAACTGGAAGGAAAATCAAAACTAGACTGAGAAAAAATAAAAATATCCTTACTTCATCTTTGTGAAACTTAATTAGACCAAGAGTCAGGTCACGACCATCTTAGACTACGTGCTGATAACGTCTGACTGTGTCTGACTGAACTTAATCAGTTAACACCTTTTGTTTGATAATTGTTTTGTTTTACTTCCATTCAGTTCAAAACCTCAGCATTATTATTTCAAACTCAGGACACGGTCACCGTGAACTCATCGTTGAATATGTCACTTTGATCTTGGTAGGTCAACTGCTAATTGTTTCCACAAAAGAGCACAAGGGCTTCACATGATTGTTCAACAAGATTAGACTTGCTCTACAAAAAGGCGATTTTTTGTTTTTCTACAAAGCTGTGTTAAAAAACTAAACAGAGGCTAATCTCTAAGATACTAATTAGAACCAGACATAGATCAATAGTTCTAATTTACGTAAGTTAAACTTAGGTTCTGTGTATTAGGTGGCTAACATAGGCCACTGGTGACGTCCTAAGCTTTTGGTAAATTTTAATTCCCGAAAAATGAAAATTAGTAAAAAAAACCTTTTTTTTTGGTTCCGCTTAATAATGTTCATATTTCTTAATATGCCGTATTCTACATAATTTGACCTGTCTGAACCAATGACATCTAATGACTCTTGAGCATTTAAGCGAAACGATGGCGATAACGCAATGCGTTATGTGATGACATGAACGGAACATAGTATAGACGAATTATTTTGTTATCCACTCCTATCCGCTCCACTCTGTCAACTAAACCAACTTAACTACATATATATATTTATAGCTTTTATATAGCGCTACTTTCATACTTTATAGCATGCTCAGAGCGGACCAGTGGGGAGAGGGGGTATCTAGGAGTTGGTTTTCCGTGTGGCCTTTAGGCGCTCAGTAAACACAACTCTGCCCGGGTGTCGAACCTCGGGCCCCCATCATAGGTAGCCAAGCCAAGTTCAAGAGCACTTATCCTCTCGACCACGCTTCCCACTGTCCTTACATACACTAGAACACTATTGATAACCTCGATAAAAATGTATTTATTGTGAAATGCAATACAGCATAATTTAAATGTTGCGGACATTGTGCATAAATCAATTTCAACTGTTTTCAACTGTTTGTTTCGGGAGGCTAATGTGAAGCCTTCAAAAAAGTGTGCCATGCCTCTTAGACTCGATTAATACCGTAAATAGCAAACAAAAAGGATTCACTTTCAAAAATTAAAATATATCATTGCACATAGATGTTTTATCAAGCACGCTAAAAGCCTAATGGGCTATGTTGCTGCAAGTAAAAATTGTATATGTGTCAGTTATAAATAGCCCTATTTTTTGGATTAATAAAGCAGTCTTAGTCTTAGTATTAAAACACATACCTATATATCTACTACAATATATTCAGATATTTGATTTTTATAGAAAATTTATTTGTGTTAGTGCTGTTTTTATTATTAAACACCAGTGTCAAAACCTAGGGAAAAAAATCAGTTTCAAGTCTATTTTCTAAATTCTGGTCTAAATGGAAATGTCAAACTGTGCAAGAAAGGCAACATTGAAAACATACACTAAATTAGATCTACTCTTGCGTAACGCTAACACAATAAAAATAACTTTGAAATCTATATTTATACAATACTACAGATATAGGTCTAGCCTTTGTGAAATGCATTCGTGTTTCTTGTTTCTATAACTCACGATATTTATATGTTATATAGCTCAAATCTATGACAGACAACTCAACGACAATGAGAAATCAATGATACAGATTTAGTAAACAGTTAAACACACAGACAAATTCGACACTCCTGTTTTGTAATATACAGCTTATTTTCAGCCGACATACTAGCATAAGTAAAGTAAAGTCACGTGGGGGGAAGGAAGTACATGATAGAGCGTTATGGCGTCGCACTGTAAAAACTGGCGCAACAGAGGACAAGAAAACAGCGCTGGCAGAAGAAAAGGACCAGAGTAAAAAAATAGTTCAAGGCAAACGATACAAGGTTAAGCTAGAATAACTTGCTCAACGTACAGCAGTCAATCTGGGGCTCACAAAGGTCTCACCAGCCAAAATCCTCTAACCGTTAGGGTGGCAAATGTGGTATTATTTAAACACGGTTGGTCACAAGACACCCTCATTAATGTTCACAATAGTAAAATGATGACTTTAATATCATCTGCTCTATAGATTGTTAGGTAGAAAGGGGAGTATTTCATTGTTGTTTTTTTTTACATATTTCGCTTTTAAAGCATTTATGGGATATAAGAGATTATATTGTTATATTGTTGTCATCTTCGTTGACAAACATTCTAATAAATTACAACGATTGAACTGATAGTGGGTTTATTGTGCAAGCTAAGACAGCAGAGAAAAAGCGAATCTGTGACGAATACTAAGGATGGCAGAAACATAAATCGCATATTATTATAACGTATTTTAATTCTAACTGTAGTAAACTAAGATTCAGGTCACGCCCACCTTGGTCTACGTGCTGACATAGGCAGAATATGTCAGGGTGAACTTAGTCTGTCATCTCTTTTGTTTGGTAATTAGTATTTTGTTTTCAGCCCTGAAAGCCTCAACTCATTGTTTAAGATAAAAAGACTAACAAAGCAGTGTTGGAAGATTTATTTGAATCCAATTTTAACCTAACCAAAAGGGAACTAATTAAATCATTATACAAAAATCAATAATTCTAACTTCAGTTGGTTGAGGTCTTTCTGCACGGCATCACGTAATGGTATACAATTGATCTCCAAAGAGACAGATCTCCAATGGCAGTAGACTTCGCTTCAACGGCTTTTCATGCAATCGGGTAGAATTTGCGCCTTTGAAAGGCAGAGTTGAAAAATCGCTTTGCAAACTACATCAATGTTTTAAAAAAGAATTATATTAGTTTGTATGAAATATGAATATATTTTTAAAATTGTTTAAATACTGTAATAACTGAAGCCAAGCAACTCAATGAGACATAGATGTTTATTTACATGGAGTAATGACAAACACATAGGACATCTGCCTTGAGCACAGCCTCTTCATCTCGGATCTAGACCTGGGCGGATATTGTTACCTTCTTCCCTAATGTCAACATCCTTCCTAGTCTAGTCACTAACAGTGCTCACCTTCTGCACTAGTCTGGATGGCGATATGCATGGCAGAGTTATAACAATACTTTTAAATCTTTTGATAAAGTTTCCCCTAAAGCTTGTATTACTGAGTCACAACACTAATGATTTAGTATTCCCTGATGTAAAGAAAACATGCTGAAACAATAATTAACCTAGAACAACATCAAGTGGAACAGTCGTAGCTCCACAAATGTTTCTAATTAACATAAATAACTTCACTAGCTGTATAAGCGAAAGATCAAATTTAGATTATATTTTTACAACAAAAAAAAATGACACAGTATAATTTAGGTTTACAAAATAATTTTGATGAATTCATGAAGTAACAAAAAAAATTGTATTTATTCTTGAAAAATGCATTTACAAAACTATACAATCTTTTACAATTTACAAAAACACAAACAGCCGTCGAGGGTTGGGGCCAGCATATTGCCAGCAATTAAGTTAAGAAAGAACGAATGGTGACTTTACAGGAACATATTGGATGATCCATCCACGTGTAAATCCCTCGTGGTGCAATCCCGTGATCTTCTAGAAAGAACTGAAAACTAATCGGTGGCGTTTCAACCACTTTTAGACTACAATATATACATTTGTGGATGTGCGGTGGTAAAGCGCTTGGCTTCTTAACCACGGTTCCGGGTTCGATTCCTGATAAGGACTGGGTTTTTAATTCCGGGATCTTTGGGCGCCTCTGAGTCCACCCAGCTTTAAAGGGTACCTGACATTAGTTGGGGAAGAGTAAAGGCGGTGGGTCCTTATCCTAGCCACATGACACCCTCGTTAACCGTAGGCCACAAAAAAAAAGATGATATTTACATCATCTGCCTTATAGATCAAGGGGAACTTTACTTAACACTATACAATAAAATACAAACAAAATACTGAAGTTATTTCAAAATAGAATTGGATAAATTCTAAGAAGAGAATCAAATTGAAGTCTTACAATCCAGAAACATGCTCTGGAGACTAACAAAAAATACATTTATTCATAAAATAACATTTATTCATAAAATAACATTTACATTTGAAAAAAAAAATCAAAATTGCCAGTTGCTGTAATAAAAGTTCAATTATCAAAGAACTTCTGTATCGAAGAAATGATTAAAAATTCAAAGCTATAATAATTATTAATATTCTTTTTTTTAAAATGAAACATGAAAATCAAGTGTTATTCATCCTTGATTAGACCATTATAAAAATAACCGTGGTCTGTTCTCGTACTCTTAACTTTAAAAAAATTATAGAAACAAGAACAGACGCAAACATCATAAGAAATAGTTTCGATAGACATCGCCATGTTTAGTTTTGGATACGCCTGTGATAACAAGTCGCCACGTCAGTTAATCCTCGGATCTCATTAATCAAGTAAATTAAATGCAGGGCCAAAAGAAATATAAGGCTGCATGGTGACACTCAAAGTGCAAAGGAACCGCAGCATCTCCAACAAAACAGTCTAAAAAGTGGGTGAGTTTAACCTTATACTTTGACTTAGTTAAAAAACTTTATCAAACCTTAAATTATCATTACTTTGCTTTTCTAAATATTTTTAAAAATCGTATAATTTATAGTAGTCCTAGTTCCTGATTTAAATTCTTTATTTACTACTCTCTTTATGTGTAAGAAAAAAAAAGCCAAAATGTGGAAGTGTATCGGAAAACAAACCAATCATGAAATTTAAAGATAGAATTTCGCACATATCACAAAACCCCAGTACATGATTATTGCAGATAACCCTAAAAGGTCCATTGACAGAGATGAGATGATGCTGATGTATCAATGACCATATTTTTTTGTTTTTATTATAAATATATATTCAATAACATGTACACAATATGCACATTTGCATTTTCTGAAATAAAAATAAATGTTTACTGTGAATTCTGTCATCCGGCAACGGTTCGTCTCCTTGTGCTAATAAAGTTGAGTCGTATTTAAAACTTATGTGTTTGTGATTATAAACAATAATGGAAAACTGTATCTTGCGTACAGAAATGTTTTATTTTTCTAAACTAGAATCTATCCCCCACCTTCTTTAAATGTGAAGAAAGGATGTAAGGAACGCGAGTTCTTCAACACATGTGACTAAACTATGGAAGAAATGTAAAGGGCAACGAAAATGAGTATACCAAACCATTATTGTTACAAACTATGTGCATTTTAAGAGCAGTTTATTAAACTGAAAAAAATAAAGCATATACAAGATTTATTTTTTGACTCAAGAGAGCGGAGACTATATGAAACTTAATATATGACTTCATCTTTCTGAAAAAATATTTGCGCCCTATTGAATCACTGATTATAGTTTCCTAGTTAGACCGGTCAAAATTTGATGTGACTAATCAAGGTATGGATGAACTGAAATGGCAAAACTTCGATTTCTTAGTCTTTAATAGGGCCCTTCGTTTTCTTTACTCTCGTCAGCTTCGTACCAGCAGGTACAATCTGTCTCCCTACTATCTCGAGCTATTTCCTCCCACAGTAATGCCCGTAGTTCTCATGTCTCGCTTGCATACATTTCAGTAGGCTAATCTTGGGCTGCCCTTAAGACTATGCACCTCCGCATAAAGGAATTATTTCGTCTGGTATACGATTGACATGTCCAAGCCAACGTAGTTTGTCTGTGTCAAAAAGGGACGATAATGTGTCTATTGGCCCATTTAATAACGTCCTGCTTGGATACAGGCTACACCCAGGAGATCGACCTTATACACTTCAGGCAAGACAAGTGAAAACTATTTAAATCTGTTTTTGATACATGTATGTTTACTCGCTCTCACTGCCATATAGAGGAGAGGGTGTTCACTTTACAGGCTATGTAGACTAGCACTTTGGTCGCGTGGTCAATCTGACATTTTCCTAGACACATTTGGAGTGTTTTACAATATCTGAGGAAGCGCACACTATTTAAAAAAAAATCTTGTGACTACGCAGAAGGCTAATAACAAAGACACATAATGTTAAATAGGCATTAAAAATTAGAGTGTGAAAAGCAAATGAAAAGATAACCTGCAGCAAAATATTGATGTAACTTAGCCAAATAACCTCAACAAAAGGATTATACAATAGAACATGTAATCAAGAATAAGAAACTAGATCTAATCACATCACAAGCGTCCTTGTTTTTATCTCTTCTCTAATCATAGGTCATCTTTGACGTTCTCTATCCTTTCGTGTCTCTGTTATGTCTCTCATAGTGCACAGTCTCGCATCCAATGAAATTGTGCAATGGAGAGTCATAACAATATATTGTTATAAACATGGTGGGGGGCACAGATGGGGTTGTGGTGTGTGTGTAGTCAGCCGGCGAAAATCGCCCCAGGCCAGAGCTAGACGAGCGGTCAACCGTGACGAGTTACGACGGTCATCCGAGACGAGTGTCAACATGACAGTTCGGGAAGGATCGGCGTCGTGAACAGAGCTTAGGAGCGTGTGAAAAGTCAAAAGCTTGCTGTCAGAGTCACTCAATTTTATCACAGCATTAATTTTTTTTTATCATTATTCATTTATTTTATTTTAATTATTTCCCCGTCCTATCCCAATATTTCTTCACCCGCCCCACCTTTTCCTCTCCAGGTTAGACTGAGTCCACCACCTTGGCGGCTTTTTACTTATCTCCCCTTGACCGGGGTAAAGATAAACACACAATCTCTTTGATCATACCCGGCGGATGTCTGACGGTCGCTGTTGACACCACCCTGGGTGGCATGCAAACCAATCTTTCTCCCCCCCTCCCACGTCTCTCTTTTTGATAAAAGAAATCACTCGGGTCAAAACGCCTCGTGACACTCCAAGATGCGACTTTTGTCGGATTCACCCACGTGTAAGATAATTCTTAGCCTAGGACATTTCCTTTTTCCGCCCATATCTCCCGGCCTATAAAAGGTAGAATAAGGCGGAATAGACACTCTCTCATTTTCTCATTATAGCTGAACAGTCGAGTCTGGACTATTTCATTTATTCTTACTCTTAGAGGAATACCTGGAGCCTCCCTCGGGTGTCTGCCTATTTCCTATTTGTTTGACATTGTCTGCCTAGTCAATTGCCTATTTATCGGATAAATCACCTTCGTACTTAGTGCTATTCAGCACAGCACTACTTCCTACATGCTATTGAGTATCATCTACTGCCTACGTAGATCTACTCAACTCTACTACTTCGCTCTATCGGCTCTACTTGCCTACCTATTCGACAGCCCACTTGTCAACTTATTAGGTACGACGTCCCTATAGACCCAGAGTCTATGCGAAACGTCATAGCTACGCCAAACCCTCCGCAACTCACTGGACTTATCCTGCAAACGACGCTGCCCACAGCAGATCAGCTCTTCTCGCAGTAACCCTGTGCCCACGGTAGCCGGCCACCCGCCCTACTGTGCCCACTACAGATATCAGAACTTTGGATTGAGACTCCACAAGAACTGTATCGCGGCGTCCCACTATCCGCTAGAGCGCCACCTCCAGCTGCAGAACCTCAAGCCAGGACACAGCCAGCTGCGACCCAAGCAGGACAACCAGCTAAGTCAGAAGACAAAGTGACATACTCTCTTATTAAGTGCAAGAGTGATGATTAAATATAGTATTGATAAGAGATAGATGCAAACCCTCCCCCTTTTTTATTCTTGAATGTTAAAATTTATGTAAATAAATATTCTTCAATTTTAACTTTTGTATATGTCTTTCATTGCTTGTCTCGTTGCGTGCCTGCCTCCGATATATATGCTGACAGGTTGGTGTGTGATAATTTCAAAAATAATCATCCCCTAGACATAAACCAGCCAAACACTAGTCACTTTCGCTAACAGAATGTCACGAGGGATGTTGTCATCTGACCACCCAGAATGGTCGAGAGACGTTCTGTCCGGTTCTAAAAGGCCAGTAGAGACCCTTTAATAAGCGGAGGTGTCGCAGTCAAGACGGTTCAGAAAGGAGGTTCAGAGCCCGGTTCACTACAGTCCGGTCGACTACAGCACAGTTCAGTGTGTTTCAGCGGTGTGGTTCTGTACGGAGCATAACGACGGTTCAGTGCGGAGTACTATCAAGTACAGTTGAGACAAACGCAAAGAGCCCAGTGTGTGAAGTCATTCCTGAACTGTTGAACCCATATCAAAGCCCGGAACGAGACGTAGAGGCCAGTGCAAGAGTTGATTCGGCGGTACGGTGTTATCGGAGAGATATTTGTACAGTCATGTGTTACGTGCTGCCAATTGTACAGTCTTGTGTTACATGTTGCCAATTGTACAGTCTTGTGTTACGTGTTGCCAATGGTACAGTCTTGTGTTATGTGCTGCCAATCGTACAGTCTTGTGTTACGTGTTGCCAATTGTACAGTCTTGTGTTACGTGTTGCCAATTGTACAGTCTTGTGTTACGTAATGTCAATGGTACAGTCTTGTGTTATGTGCTGCCAATTGTACAGTCTTGTGTTACGTGCTGCCAATTGTACAGTCTTGTGTTACGTGTTGCCAATTGTACAGCCTTGTAATACCTGCTGCCAATTGTACAGTCTTGTGTTACGTGTTGCCAATTGTACAGTCTTGTGTTACGTGCTGCCAATTGTACAGTCTTGTGTTACATGCTGCCAATTGTACAGTCTTGTATTACGTTGTTGTCTATTGTACAGTATTGGCTGTAATTTATGGGACATTTTACTGTTACGTTACTTTGAAGCCCTGAGATGTCAAGTTCTTTAAGTTGGTGGTGTAAGGTGCAGTTTGCAGAGAGCCTGGATAGTTAATTTTGTAACAATATTAAGAATTAAATGGCACTATCGGAGGCAGGGCCGATCTTAAGCCACTGCAACCTATGCGGACGCAGTGGGCCCTGTACTTTCATAGGCTCTGCGCTAAGTATATCTGTAATTGCATAATGATGCAAAATATACAAATAATGTCGTGGAAATTATTTTTAAAATCTCTTGAAAATTAGACAAAATTGTTATATGGAATAAACAAATCTTACGCGAATAAAAAAAAGCATTGCCAGCTTTCATATTTAAATAAAAATATAATAATAGTGCGAATTTTAACCGAAATAAAAGTTCCAACAGAACTAGAATACGTTTTTAAAACGATCATAACCCGAAAATGAGAACATAATCACTTCTAGTGAGAAACAGATTCTGTGAAAAATGCAAAAACTGCAGTGGTGAATGTCGTAAGAGAAGAAGAACATGATGTAGCACTAAGAACTGATCAACATGTCGTAAGAGAAGAAGACAATGATGTAACACTAACAACTGATCAACATGTCGTAAGGAATGAAGGCAATAATGTAACAACTGATCAAAATGTCGTAAGAAATGAAGGCAATAATGTAATAACTGATCAACATGTAGTTATAGATAATGAGGTAAATGTGGTCGATTCATTGAGAAATCTGGATTATCCTGCTTTGTGTCTAGAAAAACTGGAAAGATCTTGTATTGGCTATTTATTACAAAAAGGTCCACCTGAAATTTCTTTGGAGAATTTTTCGAAAAAAAAAAAGGATGGTAGACATTTCTCTTAATGGCAAACCTGAGTAATGGTGAAAGTGTTTTGCGTCCTTGGCTGATATATTCTGTGTCAGCAGACAATATGTATTGTTTCTAATGTCGTCTACTAGAAAAACAAAAAGTTCGTTTTTAAATGACGAATTTGACCAGTGGCAAAGCTGTACCACAGAGCATGAAAAATCGCTAAGGCATTTAGGAGCCATGACCAGTTGCTGTGAAGCTGGAGCAAGACTAAGTAAAAAAAAACAGGCATTGACAAAGTTCACCAGGAGATGCTTTATTCTGAGACTAAACGTTGGACTCGTTGCAATTGTACGATTTCTAGCGAAGCGCATTTAGCTTTCACAGGGACCATTGAAAGACTTAAAGAGCCAAGTAATGGGAATTTCCTGGTCTAGTAGAATTACTCGCAAAGTTGTATCCAGTAATGGGGGAATAACTTCGACGTGTTACCAATGCAGAAATTCATGATCGTTACCTGGGAAAGAAGATTCAAAACAACCTTATTACTGTAGTAGCTGATGCTGTTGTGAATTCTATCCTTCGAGACATCCAGAATGCAGTGATATTGGATTGTACTCCAGACATAAGTCCAAACGAGCAGATGTTATCGGTATCTCTCAGAAAGTGTTAATGTGAAAGAGCTTGTGGTTGTGTATGAACGTTTTAAGTTTCTTCCTGTTGTTTCTTCTTGTGACAGCAAAAAGAAGTTGGCTGGAAACATGGATGTTGTTGCAATCTTTCCAGTCAAAGGAAAAGGCAGTATGATAAATCTGTGGAAAACTTCACACAAAGCTGAAGATAGCTACAGGATAAAATGGTCCAATAGAATTGTGAACACTGCAATTTACTCCTTGCAGCTGAGATTTGAACTGTAACTGTTTCATCTTGTGAAAGATGTTTCTCGCGTCTTAAGCTAATCAAGAATTACTTAAGGTCAACAATTCACGAAGAGAGATTGAACAAGGTGGCAATTCTTGCTATTGAGCGTGATCTATGTAGGAAACAGAATTTTGATGATCTACTGTAGGACTTCGCTACACACAAGGCTCGTCAAGTTAATTTGATCGTGATTTTGTACTTAGTGAAGAATGTATAAAATGCAAAGACGAATTTATTTTTTAATACAAAATCTTAATTTTCTCTTATTATTCTTATCCCTACCCAGAAAAGGCCCCGCGCAATCCGTTTCGCATAGGGCCCCGCAATCGATAGGATCGGCCCTGATTGGAGGCACGGGTACTGAGAGGTAAAACGCTAGACAAGTGTTTAAAATTACATTTGGGTCTTGTTTCTTTACGTATTTAATATTATTAGGTTTCTTTGTTATTAGTCTTTCACAAAAAATGTGGTTTTAAGAGTGTGCGAAAAGTTCCTATAGCCTTAAGAAGATCATAAAAATTGCACAAATATTTCTTTATGAAAGATAATTGTGTAGGATGGTAGCACATTTATATCTTTTGGAAAGATCCAAAAATATATAGTAACGGCTCTCTATCTAAAAACCAATTATAACAACACACAACAAACAAAAAGAACTTGACATCTAGGGATCGAATTAACTTGATTCTTTAATGTTCATTTAATCCATAGTCAACTTTGCGTAATTGGGAACACTGCATAAATGCTTTATCGTGGATAACCATTCTATCGTATTAATTTCGTACTGCTGCATCAGACTCTACAGGTCTCTACGCTGTCGTTCTAAACACGTACTTGATTCTACTGTACTGGACCTATGTCATACTTGACTCACTCTACTGGAATGAATCTGGATCTCTCTTGACTTTTAAACCTTCGCTTTGTATTAAGGTCTTGTCGTATTCGATAGAACACATTCAGTTCCTTCTGGATGATCCTATGACCAAATCGCAATTAAATAACATGAGAGAAAACAAAAAAATAGGGAAAGAGTAAGTGGGAATATACAATAGTTGATATATTTGTCCTCGCAAATACATATCACATCCTGTTTAAATATTTGGTCGCATTTTAAACATTGCTATTTTGTCACTATAGAGTTATAAAAATTACTCTTTGCAGTTAAAATCTATTATTTCTATATTTCTATAGAGATCTTTGTTGTAATGTGTTGTTTTTTAAATCAGCATTAATTATTCCCAGTATTCTTAACTAGCATACCTGGTAGTTTCTTTAGTTATTTTTTCTGAGCTCCTACAAAACTTACATTCTTTTTTTGCATTTCATTATTTTAATTTTGAACATACAAAGTCAAGACTTTATTATTCTTTCCGGGTAACGGACTCTATATGCCCTAGACAGCTCTAGTCATTTCAGTTTAGTCATACTATTTAGAGGACTGCAATCTCCCCGATATAAATTGAGCACAATCATATCGGTGGTAAGTGCCCAACTAAACAACACGGTCTGAGACCAGAATAACCGAAAAAAGGCATGAAATAAAAAAAAGCCAAAAAAAAAAATAAAAAAATAAACAACAACTCTCAGTTATGTCATTACGTATGATAGTTTTTTTTTAAAGAAACAATAGTATATTGTAGTTATACCTTAACGGCTTGTTTTAAATAATAATCTTAATCCATACTCTTAACATTTTATTCCGAAGAAGTATTTTCAAGATTCTTTTCAATAATTTCTGTAGCATTCAGAATGTCATTTGTTCAGAACCTGATAACTGTTGTAAATGTCATTGTCATGATTTGTGCAGACTGTCGGTGCTTGACCATAATGAAGCCTACTATATTTATCACCCTCCATTCATCGTCGAGTAATTTAATATGTGTACAAATTGGTCTAAAACCATTTCAGCATGTCAGTTATATTGTATCATCATTAAAGACTGCACATCTTTCTTCCACCTAATGGAGTGTTCTAGCTATGTCTATATTTTAGCCAATCTTTATGTTATTATTATTATTTTATGTTTAGTAAATTTGTTTTTCACTTCAGTACTTCATCAAAGAGAACATGTCAGTGTTAGCTATTCTAACAATATGTCTCCTTCTGGAGATTGTGCCACAAACAACCTGCGAAAAGTAAGTTATTTACCTTTTTAATACTAGTTTAAATAAATTAATTTATTCAGTTTGTCAGATTTTTAATTGGACATATATTTTTCGATATCTTAATTATTAACATACCCTTCTGAAATATGTTAAATTTATTAAAATAAACTATGTTGCAACCAAGTTGTTGTTGGAATTAATTAACAAAATTTTAAATAAAAAGTAAAGAATTTCATATTTGTTACTAGCGGTACCAACCTGCTACCCCTATTGATTTGGTCTCAGGCTATAAATTGTTTGTTTTTTTGCCACGGTGCCCATCCCTTTTAAAACTTGGACCTGCCCTTCAATTCGAGTATCACTTTTCACTCCTCCCCCCAACTCACCGGATAGTTTTTTCTGCCTTTTAGATATTTTGAAACAGTTGATAGGCTTTTTATATTTTATTTGCGTTTTTTTTTTTTACTTTTTACATAATGCTCAGCCTCTCCCTTCCTTTAAAACTTGGATGTTATAATGTTACCTCTAATTGGCACGACTTGAGTCTTTTAAAATATTTCACCCTGTGGATGGAACGTGCAGATAAGTTTTTGACCGGAACAGCGTAGATGGAAGGAGTTTAGCTTTTTGTTGTGGCGGGAATATAAGGTCCAGGACTCTGCTGCATATAGGAGTGATGGGAGAACTACAGCACTGTAGACTTTCAGTTTTGTGAATATGCTGAGTCCTCTCCGTTGCCACACTTGTTCTTGAAGTCTGCCAAAAGTAGCACTGGCACGAGCAATACGGAAGTCAACCTCATCATCTAGATTGGCGTTTGCTGATATGGTGCTTCCCAGATAGACAAACTTTTTGACGTTTGCTAATTTCTGGCCATCTATAAGAATGTCTGGCTCTGTGACAGATTTATTTGGGGGAGGTTAAAGCAGCACTTCAGTTGTTTTTTTACATTAATGGTGAGGCCATAATTTTAGCAGGCGTTAGTGAAGAGGGACAGGCTCTTTTGAAGGTCTTCTTCGTTTGGGGCATTTAGGGCAAAGTCATTTGCGAATAGCAGGTCTCTGATGCAGTCATAGTTTACTTCATTTCTTGCCTTGATTCTTTGAGCGTGGAATAAGCTTGCATCAGTGCGAAATCGTATACCAACTCCAATGCTTTCTGCGCGAAAGGCATTTCTAAGCATTGTAAAAGGTTGGGGAAAGTGATGCGTGTTTGGCGCGTTTATTGTCTATGGGATGATTATTTTTGCAAGCTATCACACATCAACATGTCAGCATATAAATCGGGAGCAGACACGCAACGAGACAAGCAATGAAAGATACAAAGATACAAAGTTAAAAATTAAGAATATTTATTTACATAAATATTTACATATAAGAATAAAAAAGGAGAGGTTTGCATCTATCTCTAAGCAATAATGTATTTAATCATCACTGTTGCACTTAATAAGAGAGTATGTCACTTTGTCTTCTGAGCTTAGCTGGTTGCCCTGTTGATGTCACAGCTGGCTGTGATCCTGGCTTAAGGTTCTGCAGCTGGAGGTAGTGCTCTAGAGGGTAGAATGACGCCGGTGATACAGTTCCTGTAGAGTCTCAATCCAAAGTTCTGATATCTGTAGTGGGCACAGTAGGGCGGGTGGCCTACTACCGTGGGCACAAGTGTACTGCGGGCAGAGCGGATCTGCTGTGGGCAGCGTGTTTTGCAGGATAAGTCCAGTGAGTTGCGGAGTGTTTGGCTTAGCTATGACGCTTCGCACAGACTCTGGGTCTATAGGGACGTCGTACCTAATAAGTTGACAAGTGGGCTGTCGAATAGGCAGGCAAGTAGAGCCGATGGCGCTAAGTAGTAGAGTTGAGTAGATCTACGTAGGCAGTAGATGATACTCAATAGCATGTAAGCAGTAGTGCAGTGCTGAATAGCACTAAGTACGAAGGTGATTGATCCAATAAATAGGCAATTGACTAGGCAGACAATGCCAAACAAATAGCAAATAGGCAGACACCCGAGGGAGGCTGCGGGTAAATAAAGACAAATTAGGACATGTCTCTCATGCATCTTATCGATGCCCTCGACTGAGGTGCATTCGTCAGATTGGTAAAATTGCTTTTGAGTACAATGAGGAGATGATAACAAATGGCATTTGGAAAATAGATGACTGATAGCAATATAAACATGTACATAAAAGGGAAAGTGGGAAGAGAAAGGGGGGGGGGCAAATGGGCAATGGTCAGCGACCATGGCGGTTTGTTTACAAACGACCGTCGGCCGAGAACAATGGAGCGCGCTTGAATGGAGAGGGTGTCCGTTCAAAGGGGCGCAACTCTTGTTCAATTAGAATGAGTAAAGGGGGAGATAATTCATATACCTTCTCTAAGCGCAGTATTAGTGCGATAGTAAAATTATCACGGCGGTCAGCCGAGATAAAGGAAATAAACTAAGATGTACAAATATATACATGCCTCAACGATTAATTGAGCAACGTAGCATTCATAGATTAATATTTAAATATATACTTATGACATGTTTATGTTTTCTAGTTACGACAGTGAGAAATACACAATGCACTAATTAAATTTAAGTGAAATAATAAAATACACATAATAATATCCAGTGAAAAATGTCACAAAGTAATTAAGTGGAACTTGTGATTAAGTTCGGCTTACCACCAGGTATTCCTCTAAGAGAAAGAATAAGTGAACTAGTCCAGACTCGATAGCTCAGCTCGAATGAGAAAATGAGAGGGTCTGGCTTGATTTAATTTACCTTATATATAGGCCTGGAAAATGTGGGCGGAAACAGGAAATGTCCTTGGCTTAAGACTTTTCTTACACGTGGGTGAATCCGACAAGAGTTGCACCTTGGAGAGGTCAATAGGCGTGTTGGTTCGAGTAATCTATTCAAAGAGAGACCTGGGAGAAGGAGGGGAGGAAAGATTGATTGCATTCCACACAAGGTGGTGTCAACTGCGGCTGTCAGACATCCGTGGGGTAAGACAAAAGAGATTGTGTGTTTACCATTCCCCGATCAAGGGCAGATAAATGAAAGGTCGCCAAGGTGGCGGACCAAGTCTAGCTTGAAGAGGAAAAGGTTGGGCGGGTGAATATAATGGGGATAGGAAGGGGAAATAATTAAAATAAAATAAAGAAATAATAGTAAATAATAATTAATGCTGTGATAAAATAGTGACTGACAGCAAGCTTTTGACTTGTCACAAGCATGGCAGTGAACTTTATACTGAAACGCAATGGAGCCAGTACAGAGTTCTGCTTCACGCCAAGAAAAGGCTTGGAGCAGTCTCCGTTGTCTTGGACTGTTGCTTGCATGTCATCATAGAATTGGCTCACCATTGTTATGAATTGATCCGTGAAGCCAAATTTGGACATGATTTGCCAAAAGCCTTCACTACTAACGTTATCAAAAGATTAAGACAAATCTATCAATGCAGATAGAAAATTTGAATTTTGATCTGTACATTTCTCTTGGAGTTGCAAAGATTATGTCAAACGTGCCTCTATCCTGCCTGAAGCCGAATTGCCCCTTCTGGAAGTAGGCCTGATTCCAGGTGATGCTGTAGTCTGTTTAATAGCACCTTAGCCAGAATCTTGCCAGCAATGCATAAGAGGATATGCCACGATGGTTATCACATAACTGCCTATTGTAGAGATGAATGATGGAGGCGTCTTTGAACTCTTGTGGCTAGTTTATTTTGTTCCCACATTATCTGGTAGATTACTGTTAGTTTAGCTGTCAGCTCTAAACTGCCAAGTGAGTATATTTCAGTAGAGATGGAGTCTAGTAGTCCCGGTGCCTTACCAGTCGAGGTTGGATATTGCAGTCATTACTTCTTTGATTCTTGGAGGGTCAGGGAGTGAATGGTTTATTGAGACTTGTTCCAGGCGTGCAATGGCTTCGGCGCTAATGCTTGATGGACAGTTAAGGACGGTACTAAAGTGTTCAGCCCAGCACACAAGTATATCATTGTCTGTGAGAATTGTGTTTCCACCAGCACTGAACATAGGAGAAGAGCCATATTGCTAAGGACCATAAAAAGCTTTGATTTAATTGAGAAACATTTTTGCATTATTACTGTCAGCAAAGGACTGAATTTCTTCCGCTTTTTTTTTGTTAAACCATGACTCCTTCATGATACTCTCTTGTGGCATTTGGATAGCGTTCTCTGCTTTGAGAGAAGGCTGGATTACACAGAAAAACCTTATAGCAATGTTGCTTGTGTGTTAAAAGCTGTTCAATTTGCACATTGTGTTCATCAATTCAATCTTGGTGCTTGCTTTTAGGCTGACCGAGGACGCTGCTAGCCAAAGTGTACACAGAATGTGGCTTGCGAGATGAAAATGTATTAAAGTGAGGGAAGTCAGTGAAATTCCTGTAGACTGATGATGCAGCTATTGTGGCGGATTTTGATACTCAGCTTCAGTCCTTGGTTGAGAAACTATCTGCTGCTTGCCAGATGTTCGGCTTAAAGCAAGACTAATATACTAGTTCACAACACAAATACTGCTCATCGCTTAACCACTAATGGCCAACCACTAGAAAATGTTGACCGTTTTTGCTATCTTGGCTCCATCATATCCAACGATGCTCTACTGGATAAAGATAGATATATAGACAGATAGATAGATAAGATATAGATAAATGGATGGATGAGTGGATAGATGGATGGATGGCTGGATGGATGGAGTGATGGATAAATAGACTGACAGACAGATGATAAATAGATAGATAATAGATAGATAAATATTACTTGATCTGTCAAAACTTCCAATTTACTCTTGATTACATGAAGAGAAGTAAAAAGGGCCGTCGTAAGATCTTTTATCCAACCATATCAGTCTGAAAATCCTAATCATGGTTATGGCAGGAAGCGAAATATGGGTAAGTACGTATTGCAGTCCTAGTTTAATTTTTTAAAATTATTAGACTCTGATTGGTCACTATTATTGAACAAATACTCTAAGTAACAAGAAATCGCCATTTATATTTTAAAAAAAACTGTGAGGGCAAGGCTTTGACGGTGCCTCCAATTTGAGGGGATAGTACAATGGCCTTTAGGCATTGCTTCGTCGAAAGCTGTGGCTTGCGCATTATTATTTACGGGAAAAAATTGAAGGGGGTTTGCGTTGCAACTCATTAACTATGCTTCTTCTTCGCCCTGATAACATTGATTTATATTTTTATGAACATTTTGATTTTTCGTTTATTATTTCCATTAATGATTTTTTTATGGTCGAGGGGTAACTAGAGTTACGAAAATAATTGAAGGGATACGCATCTATTGAAAATTTGGGAAACACTGCCTTAAAGCACTGCCCAGGAGCACCATACAATCGTTGAGAATGTGTTATAATGTCTTGTTTGCCGTGTGACAGTGACGACACCTGGGATCGTGGTTCTCTTGGATCCTAGCTAAGTAGGCTCCTATCGGACAGTGTCCAGTGCGAAAATGTGCAAAAATTGCTTGATCGTTTCTGTCTAGTCACCACTATTCATCCTTCCTGCTTGGGCGTTTGAGAACCTTCCAGACTTCTCGCCCCGTGCTACAATGTTCCTAGCTATCGTACCACTTTGATTTGATCCACTCAGAAATTTTGACTTTTGCACTTTCGTATTTTTGCGGCTTCTCTGGTGGGGTTCTTCGGATAAGGGCCGTGAACTCCACAGGGCAATGAGTAGACCAGACAAAAGAGATGCGTGGTGGTAACTTAATCGTGGAGAATAGGCGTCCTAGCCCAGTTCCGAGTCGGGCACAATCCGATTGGTGTTTATTTCGGACGGTGGAAGGAGAAATACGACACACGGTGCCGCCACTGCATGGAGGACGACGAAACAATAGAAAACTTTCTTTACGAATGCAGAGGTCTGCACGAAAGACGATTGGGACAAGGATTTGATAGAGAGACAACTGGTTCATGGCCGACACAAAGGCTGTCCTTGTACGGGGACAAGGTGACCTTTAAACTCACTGCTCGCTTTCTCTCACGTGCTCTACAGGAGTAATTCCCAGCATGGTTAGTTACTAATGGGGTTTCTGATTCGGTGGTTCTAAAAGTGTTTTCCTAGCTTCGCCAAACTGTCTGCTTTCTCATTTTCTTTGATTCAACAATTAATAATAATAATAATAATAATCTTTATTGTCCATATGGAAATTTGTCTTACAAATTGTGCATTACACCAAACAAAAAAAACATTATAACTATAAGAAACCAAAGTGTACATTCACACCACTATGGAATCCATAGCAACAGCATACGTATCTTAAGTTTATTTTATAGGCGCTCCACACACGCAATTGTTTTTGCTAGTGAGATTTGCCAAGATGCTGAGGCC
Organism: Biomphalaria pfeifferi; assembly: GCA_030265305.1. Taxonomy (NCBI): domain Eukaryota; kingdom Metazoa; phylum Mollusca; class Gastropoda; family Planorbidae; genus Biomphalaria; species Biomphalaria pfeifferi. The sequence continues at coordinate 467,921 of JASAOG010000134.1, forward strand.
TCAATAGCTTTCAATCAGGAAAGTGAGTCTGTAAAGAGGATCGAGTAGAGGTATGCCACGTCTCGTAATTGCAAGAGTTTCTAGGCAAGAAAGGGAGTCTGTAAAAAAAGGATCACATTGGTGTATGCCACGTCTCAAAGCTGTCAAGAGCTTGTAGGCAGGAAAGTGAGTCTGTAAAGAAGGATCACATTGGGTTATTCCACGTCTAAAAGCTGTCAAGAGCTTATAATCAGGAAAGTGAGTCTGTATAGAGGATCAAATAGAGGTATGCCACGTTTCAAAGCTGTCAAGAGCTTGTAGGCAGGAAAGTGAGTCTGTAAAGAATGATCACATTGGGTTATTCCACGTCTCAAAGCTGTCAAGAGCTTATAATCAGGAAAGTGAGTCTGTATAGAGGATCAAATAGAGGTTTGGCACGTCTCAAAGCTGTCAAGAGCTTGTAGGCAGGAAAGTGAGTCTGTAAGGAGGATCACATTGGTCGGATTCTTCCTCAATACGTCCCTTTATGTGCTCTAGAGCGTTTCTTATTTCTTCCACTACTGCAACATATTTGCTGCCAGTTCGTCGTTTCACCAGAATTGTGTATGCTTTAAACCACTTTTTGAACTTTCGAGATTGATGTGTGACAGTCGGATAGACTTGCGAGAAACAAACTAACGGACAAAAGTTATAGCATCTTTCCCCTGTCGTTGGCCGCAAGAATACTTTAACCAAGCACGACACTTTGTACTACTTTAACGAAAAAAACTTTGCTATCTTTTAATCGGCCTCAACTCAGTATTAACGTAACAAATGAAAACAGCCGTTTTTTTATATACTAATTTTCAATCTTTCTGCTTCCGTATAATTCCAATATATTAGAAGTTCTTTTGAAATAACATCTTTTTTTTTTTAAACCATACATGCAACAATTAAAAATCATGACTCACAAGACACATTTTTCTTTGTAAATAAAATAACATATGCCAAACGTCATTTAAATTTGAAAGTCATTTCAGAATGACCAACCACATTTACTTTTTCCCAAATAATGTCTGTACCCATTAGAGCTGGTTGAACTCAGAGGAGCCCAAAGATCCCGATACCAATAATCACAGTCTTCAACAGAATTCGAACCCTAAACCTAAACCTGGACAACCGGTTCGATAGCCAAGCGCTTTACCACTCAGCCACCGCGCTTCCTATATTACTTAAAAACAAGTTCATCTTTTAAAATTGTCTTTAGAGAGCCGTCTGCTATTAGACATATGTGCCGTGCTGTACGGACGTATAAGCTCCTTATCTCGTTATGTTTACATTGAGCATCTCCATTTCATTTCTGGTCTGTGCTTAAATCCCTAAAATATAATTTTTTGCTTTATTATTTTATTATACTTTCTCAAGTCTTTAAAATTTTATGTAATCTAATTTTTTTCAGACCAGGAAGAAACTAATGATGAAGGCCAGGTTTGTTTTAAATTTATTTTTTGGAACACACCCTAACCTTTGGATTTAGTATATAGTATATTATTGTGTTTCAATATTTTTTTTTTGTATTAGAATTAGACGAATGTCTGTTATCTTTGAATAATATTTGTACGATTAAATTTGTAAAAAAAAAATGATTATGTGGTCGTCGCTCTCACAAAACGCACAATCCCAATTATTGAGATATAATGCAAATGCCATGACACAGATCATGTGATCGTCTAGAAAGAACTGAAGGCTCGTAGAAGACGTTTCAACCACTTTTAGGCTATAAAATATACATCTATACATCTATTGTGGCGTAAACTTCGATTTCGAAAATTAAGGATGGGTGCAGCGTTTCAAATGACTACGCAAGCCCAGTTGCAATCTACATATTTTCACGCATCTCGTGCAGACAAAGTCATTGTCCGCTGGATGCCTTTTTAAGTTTTCTCTACACCTGTCTTTAATAATGGTTTTACTTTGGGTCTCAAAGATTGTCCCACAGCCTTTGAGCTTTCCAACTTTCTCTTTCAGAGGACTTCTGCTGTCAGCTACTTTCCTCTAAGCTATTTGATCTTTATTGCGCTTACGGGGAGCACCTCTCTTGCGCCGTCCTTCCTCAAGCTCGCCGAAGAAGATCGCCTGCGGGATAGGTGTTGATCGAGCAAAGCTGTCCAATGGTAATTAGAGCTTCTTTACTCTCCACACCGGCCCCCAGCAGAGTATAGTTCTTTGTACTGTAGTCTGGCCAATGCATTCCTATCATAAAGCGAAGTCATCTTTGATGGAACCTTAAATGTCTTTGATATAGTTTAGAAACAATATTCTTGCTAATTTATATACAATAATTCAATCATCAATATGTCTTCCAAGATACACCCGGAGAAAATTTCGCAACGTGACACTCGGGAGTGACATAAAGCCAATAAGGAAGCAAAACAGAAACTCCGTTGAGGTGCCTAAGGTCCGAGTCCATTAAAGCATCAGCTAAAAGTTTACTGACCACACAATATTCATCTATAGGCACTGTTTTTAAGACAGACACCTGCACCTGTAAAGGTACAGAGAAAATGTTTTCGTCAGTTTCCCCGGTGTGCTCTACCTTCGATCTTACCTTGAACTGCGTCCTAGGATGTGAGAAATCAGTACTACTTAGTGTTAGGGATGTACACAGTGTACTTCCTTTTGGATCTTTCCCACATAGAACAATTGGCTGAGACTTGCAGATAAGGCTATTTTATAAAACTGAGGGTAGTCTTTTATCTTTCAATCTAAAGATTTCTTAAAATGCTGTCTAAACTCTTTCCCAATGAACTTTGCACGATCATGAAATACTCTAGTATTTTAAATTGGAACATATATTTTAAATATTCTTGAGAATACGAGAAAGTGCGAAAAATGTTCATAAAATATTTGTTCACCCTCTTTATCAAATACAAAGGCTCTTTTGAGTTAAAAGCTTTGATTCCCTCTGATGCGGTGTTTTTATTAAAATAAATAAAAATAAGCTAATTTAATTTTAAGAGAATTATTTAGAGACAACAAAAAAGACGGTTAACCCATACTTTTTAATAAGTGTGCAATTATTAGTTGTTGTTTTTTTTACCTCTATGATAGTCATAAACTGTCTTAATTCTAGGAAGATTGTTAGTATCATTTTCATACACCCTACAATTTCCTCATTTTCTCATTTTTTCTTCAACCCATGAACAATGCGTATCTATTATTAAAAAAATTGCTCAAAATATAAACACTGATTTAGCAACACTAAGTTCATTTATATGCAAAGAACATCGATCTAGCTACTTTATTTTATTTATTGTTTTCATAATTTGTACTTTCTCTTTAAAATACTACAACAAAATATTTACCAAAACAAATGAATAATATTGCCATGGTAAGCAACAGTGGCGTCACTAGGGTCGGTGTCACCCGGTGCGATATCTCAGGGTGTCATCCCCCCAATCACATCAAGTTTCTCCAAACATTTACCAATAAGCACTACCATCATATTGTTCTTTATGTTGAACCAGTACAGTGAGCTGATTACCGGTAGTTACTTTCATTGATTGTTGGCAAATGTAAAAGAAGTGTCAATTACATCATAAAATCCTATTGTTATGACATGTATTCAATAGTTATTGCATATTTTTCTCCTTCTTCTTAAACTATCAGGTAGAGTTGAGCCTTCGGCTCTTGGAACTCTAGCCCAGCAAAAGTGAACAAAAGCTCCCTCTCACCGGCCTGTATGAAAACAGTGTACACTGTTTTGTCTGGCGGGTGAGTCAGACTCGCGGCAAGAGGCCGCGTATAGATCTACTAAGACCCCCACCATTTTTCTTTTCTATACCAGGCTAACTGTGCGGGACACGCAATTTATTATGTAACGGCCCCTTGAGGAACAGCGCCTGGATTGTGACAAGGTTGTGGGAGCTTTTTTACAACTCGGCGCAGTGCAATGAGGACGCTCTCGCACCCCCTTAGGCACCCCCACGGGAGTCTTGTTTTGCTATCCTTTAGCCTAATCGTTTTCTCCTTCGATCGTTTCCACCCGGGCGCCACTATGAGGCAGGGTAGCATGCCCGGGATTGCATATTTTACAAAGCAAGTTTATTAAAAGTAGAAACAGACTGAAAATCACCTAAACATTTAGCGCTCCCCAGACATAAAAACTTCCCTTTCCGATATAAAATCTAAAGCAAACTACAGTCACCTAATTTCAAGAACGTATTCAAGAGAGGTTAGACATTTCTACTAGTGGCGGGGCTCCATTAATAAAGTGTAGTGAATAGTCATCTGCCGAAATTGAAAAACACTAAATGTGGCCCTACAAAGATGACTAAGACAGATTTTAGGAGTCAGTTATTTAAATCGGGTCTAAATCAAGGAAATCCTATGACGAACTGGGAGTCGACCCCTTATTAAGATTGTGACAGAGCGTCGCATGATGTTTGCGGGACATGTTCTCCGACAAAATGAATTACGCATTAGAATAGTTGCGAAAATATCCTAGTACATATCGTCAAAATCATCTGTTGGGGGTTTTAAACTAAAAAATCTCAGGACTTTGTTGTTTCGTTTTTTTTGAATTCAAAACCCCATTTAGCTACGATCATAGAATTTGGTGACTGTTGTTTGCTTTAAAATAATATTAAAGATAGAGGTTTTCCAACTCAAAACGCTCTGTAGGGGATTTTAATTTCAAAACCATCTGGAGGAAAGGAGTTTCAACTCCAAACCCCCAAATGGCTTAGCTACGCTCAAATAATTTTAGTATGTAATTTGCTTTTTTTTTATATTGAAGAGGTATTTTTTTAGCATCAAATCCTTCTGAAGGGGGATTCAAACTCAAAACCCCTTTTGGAAACGCTCATAGCGTTTTGAGTGCGTAATTTGCTTTTTTTTTTACAGCGAAGATGTATTTTTTAGCTTCAAACTCCACTGGAGGGGAGTTTAAACTTAAAACTGAGTCAAAACTCATTTAGCTACGCTCATAACATTTTGAGTGCATAATTTGCTTTTTTTTTTTTCATAATGAAGAGAGGGGTTTATCGTAAATTTTGGAGGGGGTTTTTAAATTAAAATCTTCCTTAACTGTGCTCTATGATTTTGGGGATTGTCGTTTGCATTTTTTGTTTGTTTTTGTTTTATAGAAGAGGGGAATTTAACTGCAAAAACCCCTGGTAGGGGTTTTCAAACTCAAACCTCCTGGTAGGGGGTTTTAAACTCAAAACCCCCGGTAGGATTTTTTAAAATCAAAACCCCATGGTAGGGGTTTTACACTCAAAATCCCCTTAGCTGCGCTGGAGCAAGTGATGGTTTAGTATTAAAATCTCACCTAAAATAAACAAAATCAAAGCAAAAAATCAGTCACTAAAGTCCACCCCCCACCCACCCTCGGGGGGGGGATTTCATTTCGGGGGAGGGGTGTTTAAACCCCAACCCCCCCCCCCCCCCGGCTACGACCATTATATATATATATATATATATATATATATATATATATAACTGATGTGTCTGCTTTTGCCAAAATATTTTTTCTTAGGTTTTACCTCCATAGGGGTGTCATCAGGTTCAGACCGCCTCCCCCCCCCCCCCCCACCCTCTTAGTGACGCTACTGATAAGCAGTATTTATTCTTACAAAGGTAAATATATGTTTTAATTTTTTTATTTTTTTTTTCATTTACAAACGTAAAAGATCTCACAAAATGAACCTCATTGAGGGATGTCTTCGCCAAGAAATCAGAAAAGAAGCGAAGCAGGAATCAAATGAAAAGTTTGAATTCTTGTTGAGCATGCATTAAAAAGAATACATTGAAAATCTTAAATTGTTTGTTGCTTTATACAATAGTTTATAAAGTCTTGTCAATGGAATATTTGTTTGTTTAAATCTTATGCTACACTTCCGTTTGTTTTTCTTTTTTTTGTTTTAGGAAGTATTACTTAAGTCCTAAATGAGCTATGATAATATTAGCTTCATAGATTAACAGTTGGACCCTATGACTTGTCCATTTGGGTTGTTGAATTAGGACACTAAAATAGTTTACATTATGCATGAGCAACCATCATTCTTCGAGATGTGTATATATTAAACCATAATAGCTCTAAGCATATCACTTATGGATCACATTTTCTCACTAATGGGTATGATTTTTTGTTACATTTACTTGTTAAACGCTGAGCGCTAACCGATGTATCTAGTGTCAGGGTTCACGTTCTTGTTTTGACTTAGGTTGTTGTGTGGATCACTAGGGGTCTCACAAATACGAACAATTATTACTTGATACACTTTAACTCCAGATATCCGCTCATTTAGAATTACTTATTACTAAATAAAATTCAACTCCATGAATAACAATAATACTTTCCATGAAATAACAATCTATATATAGACCTTATATATATATATAGTAAAGGAAAGATCCCTCTCTTATTTCTGCGGATAGTCCACGAGAAAAAAGGAGGTAGGCGAGAACACGTGGGTATTCACACGTCGCTACGGATGGCTGCGCGCTGGAGTATCAAACCCTGCCCGCTCCCATCCCCCTTCGTCTTGCGGGAAATTTGGAATAAAAAGTAATCTATCTTCAACTCTCAAGGAACATCCGAAACATGTAAAACATTTTACAAACAAACATTTTACAAACACTAAATAGCAGGGCCGGACTTAAGCATTGTAGGGCCCTATTTGAAACGGATTTCGCAGGGCCAATTTTGGGTAGGGAAGCGGACAATAATTGAAATTTAAGAGTTTGTATTAGAAAATAAATTCGTCTATGCATTTATTCATTCATAATTACTTTACGAGCCGTGCGTGTAGCAAAGTCATACATTATATCATAATGATTATGTTTCCTACATAGATCTCGCTCAATAGCAAGAATTATCAAATGTTTTAATTTATCTTTGAGAATTGTTGACCTCAAGTAATTCTTCATTAGTTTGAGGCGCGAGAAGCTTCTTTCATCTGATTACACAATTACGGCTAATGCATAATGTCGTTTTTATTTATCGCGCATAGGATTGGCGTTTTCAATATTGAATGACACACCCAAAATGACATTATATATATATATATATATATATATTTCCGTATATTTTAAGGACTTTTTCTTATATTTTGCATTTTTGGGAGATTTCTAGGACCTCCTGGTAAATCGACAGGAGGCGCGGGAAATCTGTTTTAAGTTATAAAATGGTTTAATTTAATAATTTATACACCTTGAATTAGTGCGGGTCCTATGAAAGTGCGGATCCTTGAAAGTGGGGGCCTACTGCGGTCGCATAGGTTGCAGTGGCCTAAGACCAGCCATGCAAAATAGCGGCGTAAGCTACGCTGCCGGTCGACTAGTGATACTTAAATACTTCAATAATATCCAATAGAGCACAAACCGTGAATCAATTTCAATAAATATTTTATACACAAAACACCAGTCCAGTAAGTAAACCTGGAGCAAGACCTCACTAACTTAACGCACTCTCTCTTACATTCAACGAAGACTTAACCATTCAGTTCACAGCACGTACAAGACTGTTCACATTCACATTAAAAAATATCAAACTAACATTCATTCTCGGCATACCTCCCCCTGAACAACAGCTGAAGGTAATTTTAATTGATAAGTATAAACGATACATGTCACAACTTATTTGCCCTAGGGACTAACGCTGAAGACCAAGACATGGGAAAGGGACCAAAGTAAAGTAAAGTTCCCAGACATTGTCATCTACAAGGCACATAATGTCAAGGTTATCAGAGGGGCGGTAGATGAGCGGTAAAGCGCTTGGCTTCTAAACCGGGGTCCCGTGTTCGAATCCTGATGGAGACTGGGCATTTTAATTTCAGGATCCTTTGGCGCCTCTGAGTCTAACCAGCTCTAATGGGTCCCAACAGTAGATGTGGAAAATTAAAGGTGTTTAGTCGTTGTGCTAACCACATGACACTCTCGTTAACCGTAGTTCACATAAACAGATGACAAAGGGTTGAAGGTTACGAAAATTGATTCTGAGATACTCTAAAAACTCTCGTGTACGTAACAAAAAAAGAAATATTCTGCCTACAACAAGCTAAGAGGCGAAACTAACACTAAAATCGACTTCTAGGGGACACTACTTGGAAGTTGAAAACATGGAAGTGGTCTACCCCACTATGAGAGACTAAAAGAAATTGAAAGTGTGTCAGTTGACAAATCAAGTGAAGTGCCGTATTGTCATCTAACAGAATATAAGATGAGTGTAGGTGGTGAGTTTTGCTCTACGCACGCACGTGATCTTTCTTAATTTCTTACAAACTTATTTCAATTTATTTTGACTGTCAGTCTGGTTAAAATAAATTGTGTACACTTTATTGCTCCTAACATAGTACACCAATTCTAGAAGGAAGTGGATATAAATATAAAAAAAATAAAAATATATAATCTGGTATTGTCGCAATAGGGAACTCATAAATATATAAACTTAATTATTATGTTTGATATTAAAAAAGGGATAGTAATGTCACATATTTAAATTTTGTAGAGTTGGAAAGTAAATAATTGGCCATTGAGATGTCTGAAGATGACGAGTTTATTCATTTCACCCCAGCAGGAACACAGGCCAAAAAAAAAAAAAAGAAATGATTACAATGTGCCGGTCGAATGTTATACTTGAATATTGTAGGGGATTATGTTTCTTGGATGGTGCCGAGAATGGTTCTGTTGCTTCCTAATGGTAACGGTTTAGTTAATTAAATAATAAAAAAAGAAAAACTTTATACTTTTGTTTTCGACTATTTTCAACTAATTGTATTAAAATAAAAAAGAAACTTAATGTGTGCTTTCTATTTCAAACTATTTTAGATTATTTCGCCCCCCCCCCCCTCTAGTATGTTGGCCGATTTGGTTGGGTCGGGAGGGGGCGATAGCATCAATCCGCCCCCCCCCCCCAACCATAAACTTTTGAGTGGGGGGGGGCGGTCCAATTTATTTGTAGAAATCACAGCTTGTTAATAGAATCAATTGAATATCTATATGATTAAAATTTGTTATTGATAATTTAAGCGATCTTTATATTATGTCGTTCCCCTGTTGTCCGATTTGTCTGGGGGAGGGGGCGAATACCTCTACTGCCCTTCCCACCTAAACCCTTTGAGTGGGGGGGGCGGTCCTATTTTTATGGAGGAATCATAGTTTGTAAACAAAAATAGTTGAATATCTATATAATTGATATGTGAACCCATTGTATTTTATGTCGCACCACACTCTAATCTCAAATTTTATGATTAGGAAATATAAAATGAAAAAAGAAAACGGTGTTAGGGGCGATGCATGCCATCTCCTTTACCTCACAGGACAAAGCAATTCTTTTTCTTTTTGTATTATAGTTAAGGAATTACAAAATGAAACAAAAATCTGTCACTAATACAATTTATATATGCTATAAATTAAATTCTTTTATCGAGTCGCCCCACCCCTATTCTTTAATGCCAAATGCAATCATTAGCAGAAATTATAAAAAGGAGCGAGGATAAATCGTTTCCATTCTACCGCCCCTTTCCTTTCCAGACACAGATTATGTAATTTCGAATGAATTTATCATAATTATTTTAAGAAAGACTTTGCTTTGGAAAAGTTAGAATTCAAACAAAATTTTCAGTATAAGAATCACGATTGAGATTACACTTTTACTCAATCTAATATTTTGCTAGTTAAATTTGGGACAAAAACTCACAATTTATGCTTAAATTTTATTGAATATTATTTATCGAATTTATTTTTTTTTGGCTGCGATCCTCAAAGCCTTAATTAATCTAAATATGTGGGGTATCTGATCTTTTCAAGGAACAAATCTGTTTTATTTGCAATGTATTAAGGACCTATAAATTCATATTAGAATATTTTCAAGTACAACATTATTCAAAAGGTCATTTTTTAATAGGATGAATAATGAGCTTTAGGTAAGGAGAATGCGTTTCTTCAATGAAGAATGCGAGAAATGCTTCGCCCTGAAACACTGTTGAATAGTGAGCTGTAGATGTCAGGAGCAGGCGTTTCTGCAGTGAAAAATGCAAGAAAACGCTTTTGACGTCGGGGCTTCGCCCCGAACTCCACTGATAAATAAAGAGCTGTAGATGTCAGGAGAATGCGTTTCTGCAGTGAAAAATGCAAGAAAATACTGAGAAATACTGCTTATTTATTCTTATATATATATATATATATGCTGTACGCACGTTTATGAATAGGGTTAGGGTTTACTGGGCGTTAGGATTAGGGTTTGGAAAAAAATCGCCCCCCCCCACTCCAAAGTTCTGTATCCGCTAGTGGCTACAACCAAGGACTATTTTGTTTCAAATCTTTACCCCCTAACACTTTAACTCTTACTTCAGGTGACAACATCGCGTCGTGATGAAGAAGCGTCCGCTTGTCATTGTAGCATGCTCGGAGTATGCGAGAATAGGTGAACCTTAAGATTTACGCAATGCGTCAACATAGTGCCTTTCTCCACAAACGTAAAATATGCAGGCTAAATTTTTTTTTTTTTTTTTTTAAAAAGGAAAGTTAATATTACCTACATTTTTACTTTATTTTTTTCATCTAAAATATAGCATGCTTTTAGATATAAGTCTTTTATTCATTAGTGCATCTTTAATAAAGCTCTCGTTTGTAGGGGCCTCCATAAAAGTCTTCTCCCCGGGCCGCCGTTTGTACCCATTGACCCAGATGTATACAAATACTGATGATTTTATTTTTACATAGTTGTATTTTTTAACTTAGGGAATAAGCTTCCACTTGTGTCTAAGATGTAGATTTAAATGTCAACATGTTTTTTTGAGGCGTGTGTAAACTGAAAGCCACATCGACTTAAATTTTTTTTAAAAGTGAAGACTATATTATTCCTCAATGAACACACCTGTCGAGCATGGATTGGACTCCTTGAACGATCAAGTTAAGCCTAAAGGTTGGCAACCACTCAAACAGAAAACAAGAAGAAAGTACAAAGAAAAGTAAAAAAAATAAAACATGTCATGCGGGTCCACAGAAGGTCACATGATCTCGTCGCTGACGTACAGCACATGACCACATTCCGAGGGTTGCAATGAATTGAAGGTTGTCACTTAGAAAGTGACAGCAATGGTCGTTAAAGTTGTGTTGGAGTAAAGAGATACGGGAGACGGGACATTTTGGTGAGGATAACAGAAAACCAAAACCAGATGGAATAAAACGATTGCCTTGCTCTGTAACTCTGTCCAAATTAGATGCTTTTTATAGAGTTAGTTATAAAATAACCGCTGAAAACAGAATGATCTTATAAATGTCGATAAAGAAATACAAAATAATATCAAGTGACAAACCAATTCATTTTATGCTTTTGTACATCTACAAATAACATTTTTAAAGCCAAAAGCTTTATATATAAGTAACGAGAATTATGCTTTTTTTAGTAAGTTGCCAGCTAAGTGTTAAAAAACCGCTATATATTTCGTGTCAAGAAAGTAACCGCTAATTACTGCCATTTATTTAAAAATATATGGTTTAGTTCTTTTTCTGTTATGTAAACACAGTTAATTAATTAGTGGTATACGATTTACTAATAGAAAAACATTTTGTTTTGTTTTCGTGTATTAGCATAAACGACTATAAATAATTGTGCAAAGTTTTCACTTGATAGTGAATGGATAATAGGAGAATTAAATAATTAAAATTATTTGATTAAATAATGAAATCAATAGACCATATTTTATATATTCATGTGTCAAAGTAAAAAACTATATGTGCAAAGTGTAGTTCTTAAAATTAGATCTAGATCTAAATCCTTTCGATCTTTTCTCATGTCAACATTGTAAACAAAGCCTAGATCCATGAAATACTATAGCCTTAAAAGAGTCGGTCAATTTTTTTTAGGGTCTTAAGTTTATTTTAAGGCTACAATACATACACTAAGGTCTAAGTTAGCACCTAAGGAACATTCCTGCCAAGTTTTATCAAGATTTGTCGAGCGGTTTTGATGTCTATAAGTCACATACATACACCTCACATTCTACTTTATAGTATAGATTATGTCATGATTTTACTTTCAATTGGTATCAGTTATTTTATTCTTTTTAGCGGCCCCAAAAGGGGAATAGACGGTATTAGTTTTGTGTGCTCTGTCTGTCTGTCTGTCTGTCCGTCTATCCGTCCGTCCAGTTTAGATCTCAGAAACTAGAAGAGAAAATGAAAATTGTACATCATATTGTTAATCATTCAAAGTTCTAATGCAACGGCTACTTTTTTTCTTTTCCGAAAATGAACTATTTAATTTTTTAATATTTTTTTTTTGCAAACAATAAACCACTTTTAAATGAAAAATTTCAAGGGCAGGTATGTTTTACAAAAAAAGTCACAGACTTCATCATTAATAACTCAATCTACATTCATAGATTTGCGCATTAATTAAAAAAATTAGCTTCTAAATTCACAGTGGAGAAAGTATTGATAGATCGTTATACAATATATTAATTAACTAACTCATGAAATGAAATTAAATACTGATTAAAATGTTGTTTCGTAAAAAAAAATATTTTGATATGAACTTCCTTTTAGTTGTCAGTTATATAAAAAACGAACTTTTTTTATAGCGCCCAGTTTTGACATATCCTCATTATACACTTTGTTTTAAATATAACACTAAATGGAGCCCATATATGTGTGTGTATGTGTATTAATTATTGAACAAAATTTGAATTATCAACGCAATAGCTTATCTTCCTACAGCTTAAGGGTGTAGATTTATTACTTATGTAAACAGTACTGATACATTACAAAGTGAATCGGATGCGAACTGCAAGGTACACAATTCCCCGGTACCAAACGCCTACTAATCTTTATCATCAAATTGGCCTAGGTCTAATAATTTTAAGATTAAACGTGCACGATTCATTACGAATTCTACATCGAGATTCTAAATTATTTTCATGTGAGCAAAAGCCTTAAATGTTATAAGTAAAACACAACCTAGCTATCAATTATTTTGTATGTTGTTTTTTTTTGGTAACTGATTATCATTAGTACTTCATGAAATGATTAAGATCATTTGCAGTAGCCTTGTCCATGACATTGACCTCAATCTACATAGATACACACGTTTCCAGTTCATCACTGTTTTTAGAGTGTGTGTATGGGTAGCAATAACAATAGTACTGTAAACTAAAAGCTGCAAGATACATTGCTAATTAAATTTCAAAAGATTACCATAGATTAGAGGATCTAAACAGGAATCGGAAGCAGCGAAAATAAATAGAATTCTCTGTACTTTACTGTCCAACTGTTTGAAGGAATCTCTGAAAAAAAACAAGACATTCGATGATAACGAGCAAGGATTTTAAAACAATATTAGATCTATGTGTCGTTTATAAATCATATCGTGCTAAGGAACAATTCAAATACAAATTCTATTCTACGGAGAAAGTGCATTGTACCTATTAAGGTAACAAGTAAAAATAGTAAAATGTGTAAGACATCGGCTCTATGAACGTTTCCACAACCTGTACATTAGTGTTTAAAAATAATACATTTTTAGTGGCAATTGAAAGAGAAACAAAACGCTATTAGTTTTGTGTGGTCTGTCTGTCCGTTCTTCCGTCCATCCCGCATAGATTTCATAAACTAGAAAAAATATGGAAAATTCGACATCATGATATTTTAGACCTTTCAAAGTTCTTATGTAATGGCTACTCTTTTCTTTACCAAAAGCGAAAAATTTAATTTTAAAATTAACTATGCAAGTTTTTTTTAAATAAATATACACACTATACACACTATACACACTATACACACTATACACACTATACACACTATACACACTATACACACTATTACAAATATTTATTAATGATAAAAAAACAAACACGAGGACTATGAAGTCGAAGAAATATTTTTTTTTTGTAACACATTTACACAAACGGTTTCAGATTTGTTTACAAAATCTTTAAACAATATTTACAAAATATTGACTTATATTTTTTAAGAGGAAAAAAAACTATTTAGCATGGGTATATATTAATATATATATATATTGTTAGTTATTGTTCGTGTGTCATGGGTTGCTCGAGAGAGGTGTATTCGGCTTTGGAGCTCTTTGGGCTATGTCTGTCTTTAATCATTATTGTATTTTAATATTTTTTGATTTCTTAGAAGATATAACCTCAAATGATTTTCAGGCACTGTATTTTTATCCTGATGCTTTGCATACTGAGTTTCTCCCATATGTGACTTATTTTCTAGCCTTGTAGCTTTTCTGATGGATTCAAATTTGTTTTGAACCTTCAGTTAGGCTTTTCTAAACGGATGACTATAAGTGGTTTCCCTTGACGCTTAAAGGTTTACCTGAACCTTACATTTTATTAAGACCTAATTTTTGCTAAAAGTGGTGTGATGGTCTGAAGCCAGTGACCCTAGAGTGACCACAAGTTGTCATACTTGAGGCCTGTTTCCTTAGAAGTTTTTTGTTTTTTTTATACAATAATGTGTGATTTTCCGAATGAAATGATAGATTGCCCTATGGCTTATGCTAAGTAATTATTTGTAATATATGACATAATTGATGTGTCATACTAGTTTGGGACGTGTGTTCGTTTATTTTTGTTATTGTGGCCTGTGAGTTTGCTGACAGTTATTTACACATGTATTTTAATCTTCGTGTAAATAAACTGTTTGTATATATGTTTACTTCTAAGTCTTAATTTGCATACCTTAGTGTATTAGAGGTTATACTTATTAACCTAGAAAATAGAAGGAAACAAAATTATATACTGTACCGGTTGTCGTTCTTACGTTTACATATGCTTGTAACTTTGTTCATAAGAGAATGTGTTCAGGAAATGTTAGAGATGTTAAGGTTGCGTAGTCATTTAGGGTTAAAGCACTACTACGCGGACCTGGTTTTCGTCTTTTTAGCGGCACGCGTAACGGGAAAAGCCGCTGTTAGGTTTGTGCAAAATATGCGTCTGTCCGTCTGTCACACTCAGATCTCGAAAACTAGAAGAGAAATGAAAAATATTATTTCACTATTCGGTGCGGCTTGAAAAGTTTAGGTGCAACAGCTACTTTTGTTTTTCTAAAAGTAAACCGTTTAGTTTATAAAATTATATATGCAAGCAATTTTTTTTCCTTTGACGTCTTCTATATATATAAATCTCTTCTTCCCTCAAGTGTTTGGACGAGAAGCAAGAAGTAAAGAAAAGATCACTCTCTTATTTCTTATGAATCACCCCACGAAATAAGAGGGAAGGGGAGAACACGTGGGTATTGACACGTCGCTACGGATGGCTGCGCGATTGACTGTCAAACCCTGCCCTGTCCCATCCCCCTTCGTCATGCGAAAGGTTTAGACTAAAAAGTAAACTATCTTCAACTCTGAAGGAACATCCGAAACATGTAAAACATTTTACAAACACTAAATAACAGGGCCGGACTTAAGCATTGTGGGGCCCTATTCGAAACGGATTTCGAGGGATAAAGTTTGGGTAGGGAAGCGGACAATAAGTGAAATTTAAGAGTTTGAATTAGAAAATAAAATCGTCTATGCATTTTATTCATTCTTTACTACGTACAGAATTACTTTACGAGCCTAAGCAAAGTCATACAGTATATCATAATGATTATGTTTCCTACATAGATGGTTTGGTTTGGTTTTGGTTTAAGGCATATCGGCGCAATTTTAGGCCATGTCGTGCCTGCATTCCCTTAAGGACTAATCTCTCTCTACATAACAAGGGCTAAATTCTATGCAGTTAAATCATTAAAATCAAGATCTATTCACAGTTAAAATAGTAAAGGTAGTAAAAATTTAATAATTCGGTAAAAATCTAATATAAAAAGAACATGTTCACAAATTCATAAATCAGATCTTAGTAGACAACCCCACTTCCCGGAAAAAGCCCAGTACCTTCCCAGGGTCGACATTATCGAATAGTGTTTTTAAGTTAGTGGCTCTAAAGTATTTCTCCCTGACATCCTGGTATCTGGGGCAATCAACGAGGATATATTCCACGGTGAGGCGAGGGTCACAGTACTCACAAAGTGAGGACTCGTCTCTCTTCAGCACAAAAGAGTGCGTGATATAGGTGTGGCCAATCCTAAGTCTGAACATGGTAGTACTACCACGCCTTGTCAGACCCTTAGATGTGGGCCGCCACCTGACATCCGCCACAATCTGCCTGAGTGTATTGTGAGTCTCAGCCTCCCACCGGTTCTGCCACTCTCGATAGGTGGCAGAGGCAATACTTTGTCTCAGGACCGAGCAGGGAATTTGGGTTACTGACACCGCATGATTTAGGGCTCTCTTTGCTTCTCGGTCTGTGGCTTTGTTTCCCTCAACTCCAACATTGGAGGAGACCCAGATGAAGGTGACATCCCTATGGTCGGCTGTTATTTGGTTCAACAGCTTCAGGCTCTTATGTACCAATGGGATGTCAGTCTTCATCCGCCCCAAAGCTTGCAATGCAGATTTGGATTCGGAGGAGATTATACATTTCCTCCTTTCTGATGCTTTAACGGTCATAAGTGCAAGCGATATTGCATGCAATTTTGCCGTAAAGATGAAGCAGCCATCGGGGAGTCTACGGGAGATTGTTTTGTTCCGAAAGGAGCAGGCAAACGAGACCTTTTCATCCATTTTGGATCCGTCTGTGTAGATGGTGCCACTATCTCCGTAGCTCTCCTGCAGTTCCCTTAAGTTGACTTGTAGTATGCTTGAGTGTGTATTTTCTTTTTTGAAATTAAGGAGGGATAAATTTAATTTGGGTTTATTCATTAGCCAAGGAGGAATCTGAGGGGTTTCTATTTTAGACATTTGGTCAATGGGTGGGGTTAAATTTTGGATGGGTTCTCTCATTCGAAGGCCCATTGGCTGTATAACGTTAGGTTTTCGATCGTATAATTCTACCTCTGTGCTGTCCTTCACAAGGATACAGACTCAAACTGATGTTCTCTCTGCATCCGCAACATTCTGCTGTAAGCAATGTAGTTTAGGAAACTGATGCTATCTTTCAGAAATGTTTCCTGTAAGCAGACAGCTACAGGAGTCTCAAAGTCCACCAGTAGCTGCATTTCCTCATAATTGGCATTGAGGCCTCTTTAATTCCACTGTACAATTCTGGAATCAATGGCTTATTCTAGATAACCTACTTGGAGCTATTTGGCCTTGGAAGGCCCCCAGTGGGGATTTCCCTTTATTCCAGTGACCTTGCTATTTTTATTCTTGGTTTGGATGGAGAGGAGGACAACCCCCTTTTGGGGGAAGTCTTTCTCTCTGGAGAGGGGAGATCCCTCTGGTTAGAGCAAAGGTTATTTCCTCCTCTCTCAACTCGGGCATCCTCTCCGCTTTGACTTTACCCATTAGGGAATTGTTCAACCTCTAATTCGGTAGAGGTTGGAGTGTCTGGCTGGGTTCTCTGAGGAGAACCTGTGTCAGACATGATGTCTCCGGGTTCTCCTGGAGTGTTGGTTTTGACATGCTGCTCAGTCTCCATGCTCTCATCAGCGAGCACAGAGAACCTGTTCTTTAGCATGACTACAGGGCTTTTTTGTTTCTTCGGAGGTGTGTTCTTTGGCGGTGTTTTCTTCTGAGTTGGAGGAGGAGGAGGGGGGGTGGGGTCAAAGTGTCCGTTTGTGTGGCTACGGATCTTCCTAACTTAGCAATAGCATGGGCGTAGGTCTTTGTCAAGCCAAATTGGCCTTTGGGTAGGGCCAATACAGCCGATTTCGCCTGGCTGAAGGTACATCCATTTCTTGCCTTGTACTCCTGCACGGCAACCTCCTGTTTCCCCACAGGGCAGTACTTGAGAGTAGGCTGAGTGGCCAGCGAGACAGTTTGGGCATTTGAACTGGGCTGTGCAGCTCTTGTCCTCTCCAGCACATCTGGCACACACAGTGTTCCTCTTGCAGACTGCCGCGCCGTGTCCATAATCCTGGCACTTGAAGCACCTCATGGGGTTATGTAGGGCCTCACTGGAACTCGTAGGTATCCTGCTTTCAAATACTCTGGCGGTGTCATAGTTCCGAATGTGAGGATAATAGTGGTGGTTTTGACCTCCTCACCATCCCTGCGACTGGTAATGCGCCGGGCATGGGTGACTCCTTCAATGCCTTCCACTATTTCCTTCTCGGAACATTCCAGTAGGTCCCTAGAGCTGATTACACCTCTGCTGGTGTTCAGACTCTTGTGTGGCATAACTTCCACTTGGAGATCACAGGGTCTTCTGCATTTTAAAGCCCATCATAGTGTATCTTGCTATCTACTTCTACAAGAAATTCCATTGACTTGTGTAGCTTAGATACACTCTTGGGCTCTCCCACTACTGACTTGAGTCCCTTATAGATAAGAAAAGGGCTCAGCTTTGTCAGGCTTTTCCCCTCCTCTGTGCACCTGACCACAAAAAATGATGGCCAGGTAGTGCAGCTTTTTGTGGCCTCCTCCTTTTTTGCCTCCATACGGCGTCTCTTGCCCAGACATAAATCTGGGGCAAGTAGTTTATTGGGGGGGGGGGGGTTATCCATACGTATATTCTTGCTAGTTCGGCACCTGTGCTACCCACCCGCCATCGAGTCCAACAAGGGGACGGGCCATTCGGAAGTCCAGAATGAGCCCGCCAGGGCTACACAAGTGCTATACTTAGTCAGCTGCTGCATCGGACATGTGTCCGATACAGAAGCTCCTTGATTGAACCTCCAGCTACCGCTTTGCATGACCAGCCGGTTGACCCAGAGCGAGCCATCTGGGCCTCAGGTCTAGGGAAACTTGGAGCCAAAGTATTGTGTTGTGGTGGTTTATCCTCAGATAGCCACCACTCAAACACCAGGATCTCTTTTATCCCCCCTTACCCGTCGCAGTCCACGGCAAACGGACTGGTCTAGGACGTAGTGAGATTTTAAAGATAAGGAGACAGGGTGATGCTCAATGAAGGCAGACTTAGGAAAAGAGGAGGCTACACAATCATAGAAAAGAGGTAGGACACTTTTGAGCTCCAAAAGTGCTAAGGAAAGAGGAGCGCAGTTTAACGTCATGTCTCGGAACGGTTCCTACATAGATCCCGCTCAATAGCAAGAATTACCAAATGTTTCAATCTACCTTTGAGAATTGTTGACCTCAAGTAATTCTTCATTACTTTGAGGCGCGAGAAGCTTCTTTTACCTGATACTCAATTACGGTGTGATGACACGACGCGTAGAAGTTTGGGTTCATTGGGTTTTTCCGTAGCAAAGTGACGAGAAATTAAAAAGTAAAACGGAAATAGTGTCGTAACGAACAGGAAGGACGCCACCAAGATAGCAACGACAGAGGACTGTGCCCCTTTTCTTATATATTAAAATTGGTTAAAGTTTATCAGCAGTGGTTTATTCATTTTATCCTCATTGTTTAATCAACATCAATATTTATACGCACAGACCATCAACAACGGATAATGCATGATGACGTTTTTATTTAGCGCGTAAAAAGTAAAAAGTCTGAGGAAAGAAACCTTTTCAGAGAAAAAGCAACAAGTTGAGAGTAAGTTCCAAGTCAAAGAGCAATTAAAAAGTCATTAATAATTAAAAAGTCAGAGGTAAGTATTGTCACAGATATGTGTGTGCGTTCGCAATGTTAATTATTTTGTAAGGTGTTTTCACGGCTCACCGACAGAATTGACAGAGTACAGGCAAATGTAGGAATAATGTGAGACTGAGATGTAGGGCGTTTTGATACCAGTAGAACGGACAGACACAGAAGATTTGGTAGCGTTAGTTTAGGCGTGGGTTTGGGTCTCCGCCTATATAGAGTAGAGTTTTGGGGCAGTTGGGACTCAGCGCCATGTTGTGTTAGCAGGAGCGTGTGTCGCGTGCTAGGCGTTTTCTGGTAATAGACACATACAAACATTGGGAGCAAGTCGCCAAGGCTGGCTCGCAATCTTGGCATTAAAGAATAGGGGGTTGGGCGACTCGATTAAATAATTTAATTTATAGCATATATAAATTATATTAGTAACATTTTTTTTTATTTTGTAATTTGTTAATTAACTACAATACAAAAGGAAAAGTATTGTTTTTTGTCCGATTGGCAGAGGGTGATTGCATGTATTGCCTTCTCTCTCTATATATATAAAGCAGAAACTAAGGCGTATGTGTGTGTATATATGTTAGGGTTAGGAATCAAAACTGTTTAAGTAATCTTGATAAAACTTGGCATTAATATTCCTTGGGTTCTAACTGGAACCGTGACGTATGTATAGTAGCCCTAAAATAAACTTAAGACCTTAAAAAAAGTTGCCCAACTCTATGAAAGTATTAGTATTTCATGGATCTAGGCCATGTTTACATGAGAGAAGATCGAAAGGATCTAGATCTAGACCTACTTTTAGGAACTAAACTTGCACTTATAGTTCTTTACTTTGACACAGAAAAAGCTGCATGCCAACTATCAAAGGTACTGCCCCTTTCCAGTAAACCTTATGTCATCCCTCCAACACACAAAAATGCAAATATATACATCAAAATAATCCAAACAAAAATCTTCAAAGAAGACAATATAGAGCATTTGTAAATAAAATTGCAAAAAATTCTTACCTGTGGAAAGCTAAAAGCGAAACTGACGCTATAAGCTGTAAACAACATCATTTTACAGCGCTTTGAAGAGTAAATTTTTAATGGATGCTCAATGGACATGTAACGATCAAGAGCAATGACCACTGTGATATAGGAAGACAAATAGAACCCAAAAGCTCTCAGCAAAATGCAGATCCTGGAGGAAAAAATAATACAGGTTATGAAATATTTATTTAAGTTATCTTATCTTAAATCTTATTTGTTAAGAAACTCAATATTTTAAGATACCTTGATCCTGATAACTCAAAAGAAAACAACATATATATAATATAAAGTTCCCGGTCATTTTATCCCGGTCTTTCATCCCCTGGTCATTTCATTTTTTTTGGTCATTTTATACTCTTGTCACTTCTTACGCTGATAAGGATTATTGTAAAAAAAAAAGTAGGAAATTTACAGTATCTCATTTTTTTTAAAGACAAAAATGTAAGAAATATAATAAAAACAGAATATAGCCTAATGTCATTAAAAATATAAAATGTTTATTTATAACTGTTTTTGCGTGTCAATTGAAAGTAATAAATTAAACTATTGACAGTAGGTACAAAAGACGATTTATTCATTCGTATTCCCGAACATCCTTTGTAATAACTTCGCCAGTGTTTCTTGAAGTCAGTATTTATAAGAATAAATATATAAACGTTATATCAGGGTTTGAAATGACGTACTCATATTCAATAAAGAATGATTGACAAATAAAGATACAGTGGAAGATGGCGGTCATGAGATTAGTTGTTAGCTTCATGATCATAAGTATTCTAATCGTTGTCATATCTCAAAACAGTTTCACTCCTATCACCACACATAAATACCTTTGAGGAAAAGAAATCCGCCTAGAGCGGCATGATCATTATTATTCTAATAGTACTTCTATCTCTGAAAAGATTGTCCCTACTTCCACCACACCTTGGCCTTTGACCCTTACATCACGCAATATGCGCAGGGCACTATTGGCATCCTCTATATCAAACAGAAACAATATTGCTAAATATAAACCCGGCATTACAATATATCTACTTATTGACCTATATATTCCTTCATTTCTCAACAAGTATAAACAAAGTATTGGGAACACAATGAACACTATAATAACATGTCCAAAATATCAAATTGTATTCTAATTAAACAAATGTATACATTAGATAACATGAAGGCTTAAAGACAAAGCCCTAACAACACAATTACACATTAACTAAGAAAAAATATTTAATTGGGGATGGCCGGGGATGAGGTGACAGGGGATAAAATGACCGGCCACCATAGATATGTATAATATAGAAAGCAGAAATTAAGGCATATATTGTTAGAGGTGTAGTAAAAAAAATAAAACAATCAGATTAATCAAGATTAAACTTGGCATTACAAGTCCTTACATCATAACTAGACTGTAGTATATGTTTAATGCCCTTCCCATAACCGCAGGGCTTTAAAAGTAGACAAAAAGTACCTAATTATATTTATGCTATGAGCTTAACTTTTTAACAAATTCTACTTTTAATATTAGTAGCAAGAGATGTAGAACCTAACCCTAACCCTAACCCTCATTTACCAGCATCACATGTACAATCCTAGAACACATAATATGTAGTAACATCATAAACCACAAACTGGTAGAGGCGACAGATACAATCGCTTTCACTCAACCGCCTCCGATAAGAAAAAAACAATGACTTCACGAAATTATGCAGAATTTTTTTGCACAATAAGCGCCGTAAAAAGGTGTGCATCCAGACTATTTTTCCCACCTTTTGCACTTTTTAGCACAGATGTCAACGGCATGTGAGGCGGCACTCATGTCGTTGGCTTAAGGGACCGTGTCCCACGACCAGATGGTTGTGAATAAATGATCACTTTGTCGCAGGGGGATTCCAGACAGAGGGGTCGGTGAAGAGCCAACTCCTCATTTTGGCCACGGAAAAAAAAAATCCTTTCCCGTGTCACATGGTTCATAAAAGAGGTGCGGGAATCTCGAACTATATGTGGACATCGCAATGGACCAGCCTCCAGTATTCTATTCTAGTGTCATGACTCTTTAACTTTTTGACTGTATTACTAGCAAGATACTGTCAAGAGTTCCTTTTTGTCTTGCGCTGCAGCCAGACTGCCTCATCCCCTAGACCCTGAGCGCACATCACGCTTGACCTCTAGCCAGGTGTGTTTAATACCTCATTGGCAAATAACTGGCAGGCGCTATTCTTAACCGGATGTCCCATTGTCCATCTTCTCCTATTTCATGATCTATCACATGCCTCCCTGCCAATCCCTATTTACGGCCAAATGGCCTCTAAGTCTCTAACATCTTAAATCAAGAGATTCGCTCCATTTTATTTAGAATGTTAAATGACGTTCACTTCGGATTCCATTGATTGTGCTCCTTGATTCTTATTCTATTCAATTGGATCTCGTATTAATATTCTCTTTTTGCATTGCTGGAACTTAGCAAACTTAATTTCACTTTTTCGTCACTTGTTAATGTGTGCATAAAGTGTATTTCTTACAGCCGTAAGTAAGAAACAAATTTAATTTATGAGTAAATATTTATTTATTGCATTAATTTATGTCCACCATAAGTTGACATTGTTTATTTTCTATATTTATTGAGTGATCATCGAACTAACCGTGTATATATTTGTACATTTTGATTTATTTCTTTTATCTCGGCTGATAGCCTTGATGATCAATTTTACGCATTGCCACTGCGCTAAGAAAATATTAGTACATTTTTAGCACAGATGTCAACGGCATGTGAGGCGGCACTCATGTCGTTGGCTTAAGGGACCGTGTCCCACGACCAGATGGTTGTGAATAAATGATCACTTTGTCGCAGGGGGATTCCAGACAGAGGGGTGATGGATCTCCCCTTGTCCATTTTGCTTAGGCAAGAGTTGTGCCCTTGAACTAGAGCCTTCTACTCAAATGTTCATTGTCGAAGGCCGTATGTAAATCAAAGGCGTCATGATCGCTGACCACAATCCAATGTGTTAGTTTTGGTGTACAGGTTGTGTTATAATTGTTCCTCTTGTTTGACCAGATCTAATTGGCCTGCATTGTTTGTGTCAATTGAACTTACAGTAATTCTCTGATGGACGGCTCTAAGGACTGTGGAGATGCTCGAGTACAGTCATGCTCTGATGGACGGCTAAGGACTGAGGAGATGCTCGAGTACAGTGATGCTCTGATGGACGGCTAAGGACTGAGGAGATGCTCAAGTACAGTGGTGCTCTGATGGACGCTAAGGACTGAGGAGATGCTCAAGTACAGTAATTCTCTGATGGACGGCTAAGGACTGAGGAGATGCTCGAGTACAGTGATGCTCTGATGGATGGCTAAGGACTGAGGAGATGCTCGAGTACAGTGATGCTCTGATGGACGGCTAAGGACTGAGGAGATGCTCGAGTACAGTGATGCTCTGATGGACGGCTAAGGACTGAGGAGATGCTCAAGTACAGTGATGCTCTGATGGACGGCTAAGGACTGTGGAGATGCTCGAGTACAGTGATGCTCTGATGGACGGCTAAGGACTGAGGAGATGCTCGAGTACAGTGATGCTCTGATGGACGGCTAAGGACTAAGGAGATGCTCAAGTACAGTGATGCTCTGATAAACGGCTAAGGACTGAGGAGATGCTCGAGTACAGTGATGCTCTGATGGACGGCTAAGGACTGAGGAGATGCTCGAGTACAGTGATGCTCTGATGGACGGCTAAGGACTGAGGAGATGCTCGAGTACAGTGATGCTCAACTTTATTCGGCCGTCGGGCCATTTTAATTTCCGACACTCGTGTCGTGGGCCACGTCAACAAAAAAGGTTTTAAAAAAAAGGAAATAGACAATGAATCATTTTTATTAGAAACGAAACTTGTGAACCTAGTACTTACTTTAGTTGATGAGAAGTTTATCTCAAACCATTTTTTAAATATCCGGTTCATGAGATGTTCAAAGAATCTTGAATTTTAAAATTACGAACTTTGTTCAATCTGAACACAATCATCATCACATGGTCCAGAATGAACTCATTGCCAAATAGTTTTTGTTGATGAATAATTAAATAGAGTCTCAGAGGCTTGGTTCCATTTGACTCAATAACTTGTATAAAAAAACTCTTGCTGTCAACTATATGTGTGGTACCATCAGGTGTCACTCCCATTAATTTCTCCCAAGCAAGAGAAAGATCCTCTGTGATGGTTGACATTTGTTAGACAGGACTTCACCACTGGAGGTCCCATACATGCCGCTCATAGGTACTAACTTCTCTGATTTCAAAACTGCTGTTTGTACCGAGAACAATTACCAAGATTTTGAGATATGTCAGCGGCAATAGAAAACATTTCGGAATCTTGTTTGTCTATTAGTTTTGAATGTAGATTTTTACCAATTTCTTTCTCTCGCCTTTTAATTGTCACGAGAAAGTC
Organism: Biomphalaria pfeifferi; assembly: GCA_030265305.1. NCBI lineage: Eukaryota > Metazoa > Mollusca > Gastropoda > Planorbidae > Biomphalaria > Biomphalaria pfeifferi. The sequence goes on from JASAOG010000134.1 coordinate 492,882, forward strand.
TGAGGGCTTCAGCAGCATTCTTCTTTTCAGGACTGATTTTTACCATCATGGCTAGCAATCACTTTTCATATGCATTTGCCGTCGAAAAATGGCTTTATTTCTCTACGTATAATTTTGTACAGCCCTGTATCTAGCCTTACAGTCGACTCATTTTATCATTTCTGTTTGGTAAATATTCTCATCAAACCTCCACTCTAGGTGTAAGCTAATAGTTGCGTCTAAATTCAAGAATACAGCCTTATTTATTTATGTTTGGTTTCATAAAGCTGTTGAATGTTATATTCTTTAAAAAGAGCCATTCTTTCTTTATCAAACCAACATGTTGGCTTAGTATCGGTATCAATCAAACCAACATGTTGGCTTAGTATCGGTATCAATCAAACCAACATGTTGGCTTAGTATCGGTATCAATCAAACCAACATGTTGGCTTAGTATCGGTATCAATCAAACCAACATGTTGGCTTAGTATCGGTATCAATCAAACCAACATGTTGGCTTAGTATCGGTATCAATCAAACCAACATGTTGGCTTAGTATCGGTATCAATCAAACCAACATGTTGGCTTAGTATCGGTATCAATCAAACCAACATGTTGGCTTAGTATCGGTATCAATCAAACCAACATGTTGGCTTAGTATCGGTATCAATCAAACCAACATGTTGGCTTAGTATCGGTATCAATCAAACCAACATGTTGGCTTAGTATCGGTATCAATCAAACCAACATGTTGGCTTAGTATCGGTATCAATCAAACCAACATGTTGGCTTAGTATCGGTATCAATCAAACCAACATGTTGGCTTAGTATCGGTATCAATCAAACCAACATGTTGGCTTAGTATCGGTATCAATCAAACCAACATGTTGGCTTAGTATCGGTATCAATCAAACCAACATGTTGGCTTAGTATCGGTATCAATCAAACCAACATGTTGGCTTAGTATCGGTATCAATCAAACCAACATGTTGGCTTAGTATCGGTATCAATCAAACCAACATGTTGGCTTAGTATCGGTATCAATCAAACCAACATGTTGGCTTAGTATCGGTATCAATCAAATAAACATGTTGGCTAAGTATCGGTATCAATCAAACCAACATGTTGGCTTAGTATCGGTATCAATCAAACCAACATGTTGGTTTAGTATCGGTATCAATCAAACCAACATGTTGGCTTAGTATCGGTATCAATCAAACCAACATGTTGGCTTAGTATCGGTATCAATCAAACCAACATGTTGGCTTAGTATCAGTATCAATCAAACCAACATGTTGGCTGAGTATAGGTATCAATCAAATAAACATGTTGGCTTAGTATCGGTATCAATCAAACCAACATGTTGGCTTAGTATCGGTATGAATCAAACCAACATGTTGGCTTAGTATCGGTATCAATCAAACCAACATGTTGGCTTAGTATCGGTATCAATCAAACCAACATGTTGGCTTAGTATCAGTATCAATCAAACCAACATGTTGGCTGAGTATAGGTATCAATCAAATAAACATGTTGGCTTAGTATCGGTATCAATCAAACCAACATGTTGGCTTAGTATCGGTATCAATCCATTGACTCCAACGTAAAAAAAAATAATTGCGAAGAGAATGTTCTACACTTTGTGTCGACGTATCAATGGGCCGAAAGGAATAACCTCGCGGGCCGGATATGGCTCACGGGCCGTATTTTGGGCATCACTTCTCTAGTATATAATACATGTACTTAGTTCGGTATCTTGTTTCAGCCTGACTGCGACTAGATACACTGACTGTTTCTTGTTTTATTAAAATTCCTGCCTGCTTTCGGATCCAAATAATCGATTCTTACATATGAGAATTCCCATTAGACTCCTGGCTCAATGCAACGACTTCCAGAAATCCCGTTCCTGCTGTTAATTTTGAGCCCACCCTTAAACTCAGTGCCTGGAGGAAGGAACCTTGGCATCAGCGAACAGTGAATTCAAAGATCTAAATCTGAATACAATTCTCTGCACCCACAACCTGCCTACTCATCGTTAATTTGCCCCGACCCATGTGTCGCTTCCATTTTGAGGACACACAACAGCGGCCGGGCTTTCCTTATTCATAATCAATATTTTGGCTGGAGCTGGCATTTTCCAAGCTGATAACTATAACAGTCTATAGCACCAAGCAGAGAGATAAGCTTCTGTGTCAAAGAACAATGCCAATAACTTAAGAGATAATTAATATAGGAAATTACAATTTCTAAGATCAGCAGTCAATTAGATGATAACGTCTTTACTAATAGATATGTTTATTTCTAAGATCAGCAGTCAATATGATGGTAAAATCTTTACTAATAGATACGTTTATTTCTAAGATCAGCAGTCAATATAATGATATAATCTTTACTAATAGAAATGTTTATTTAGGATATATTTACGTAAGATAAATGGTTTGGTGTCAATAGTAAGCCATCATATTGTTTTATAAAGAAATACTGTCTCTTTCTAAATAATATAACATTAAACAGCTTTGTAAAATTAAAGATACAAATAAACAGGGTGACGTTCTTAGTTTGAGACAAGATTGTTAGATTAAACGTAGAGTGGAGGATTGGTGAGAATATTGACCTAAAAGAGAAGAAACACTATAGTTTTAGTTTTAGAATAAATCTGAGAAGTAGCAGCTATTTGGAGCATGCATGGGATCACCGGTGGCAAAGCGCTGACCAAAAAAGTTTGAACTATCACAGAAACTTTTTGTCCTGGAGAAATTTATAGGAGTGACTACTGATGATGCCACAAGTATGGTTGAAAGCAAGAGCTATTAGAAGTAACTTGGAACCGAGCCTCTGTGTTGAACAAATAAGGTTGAACAATACTGTTAGATATAATTACATGTCTGATTCAAAAGAATTAATACAATTACACTTAATAAAAGCTTTGTTTAAAAAAAACCCACTAAATTCTACTTATCATGTTTGATTTACATTACATTTAAATCATTAATATTCTTACCTTTAAGTCATTAATATGTGTAGCATTTAAGTCGTTACTCTGTGTGACATTCAAGTCATTTTTATTATATCTTGTTGTTGTTGCTTATGATACTAAATCAAAATGCATTAATAAATATAATGTTATTCATGCATTTTAGTTTCAATTATGACTCACCTGCAAGCGAGATCTCCAGCTCTCCAGGACACAGTGATATGCCACGTGCCACAAACAGATCCGCCACGGAGAGGTGCAGTATGCACAAGTTTATCATGGAGCGTCTGGTGCCCCACATTGAGGTGAACACCATTGCGTTGCCCACGAATGAGACCAGAAACATGCAGATGTAGGCCAGCACAGAGATCATGGTATCCTCTGTAAACCTCATGTCTCTGGGCAGTTCAAGCTGCTGGGTGCTACAGGTAACGTTTGGGCCAAACATTTCTTCATAGTTGAACTCCCAGTCAGGCCACGAGGAGGAATCTCTTGGAACTAATCGTGATGTATTGATGGTTAACGACACAAGGTCAAAACTTTCTACCTGGGTGATACTTATATAGAGAGTAGATCCAGTTTGGGTCAAACATTTCTTCTTAAGGGATCCCATTATATTTCACGTGTACAGTGCTAGAATAACATCTTTTAAACTGTAGTATAGAGATCAGATTTTTTTAAAAATTGACTCGAAGCAAATATATTTCAACAAGTCTCTTTTTTTATATATATTTTTACAATTCCTCCTTCTAGCTTTCAAACTCTTTATGATTGATAGAATCAAAGTGCTTTTATTTAAAATTTGATTTTTTAAAATAACATTTGTAAAAAAAAGACTCCCTGCAAAACAAAGCAAAAAAAAGGAGAAATTAACTGACCACATTGAGCTTCATAAAGCAGGTATTGATTACAAAACAATCTACGATACAAACATGACACCGTTTTTTTTAATGCAAAACTTTCCATCCTATCTCACTTTTAAATTGGGTGAGATATAAAACTTTCGACACGTTTCTCGAAAACGGCTCAAACAGTTTAAAAAATGTATATTGCTGCAAAAAAAGAGGTATTAGTTGAAGGGAAAACTCTAGTTTGACATTTACCGTTACATAAAAAAATGATTGGAGGACTAGAAAATACTTATCTTGGATAGACTCTGTTTCTTCGTGTATTTTGACATGTAGGCCCTCCACATTAAATTAATATTTCTCAACAAAGTTGAGCCATTTATTATTCAACGGGAATTTGTCTTTACAAACATTACAACTATAGGAAACATGGGCGTAGCCAGGATTTTTTTTTTTGGGGGGGGGGGGGGCTTGGGGAGGGATTCCCCCCCCCCCCCCCCCCCGCGAAAAAAATATTTATATGTATTAATGTGTGTGTGTGTGTGTGTGTGTACATAATTTTTATTACATTTTGACCCTTCATGCTTTCGGAAGACGTTTATTGTGCCCTAGATTTGTTTCTTCCTGGAGTTAGTGAAAAAATTGTTGACTCCCCGCCATTGTCAGCAAAGGGGTCTGGGGGAGCGCTAGGAGCTTCTAACCCCAATTGTTGTTCTAAGCCAAGCATTATTTCTGGTATTGAGAGCCAACTAAATGTATATTCTGAGGTATCTACAGTGTATTTTCCGGCTACTAAAAAGTTTTATTTCAAAAACCTAATGTGTTTTTCTGTTACTGGTAATGTCTGAAGCCTCTTCCCACCTGCTCCGAAGACCTCAATGAATGTGTGGCGCCAAGTTGTACTAGGATGTCATCGCAACTCTTCTTATGCGTAATTCATTTTGTCGGAGAAAATGTCAAGCAAACCTCATGCGACGCTCTGTCGCAATCTTACTAAGGTGTCGACTCCCAGTTCGGCATAGGATTTCCTAGATTTAGACTTGATCTCTAAAACTGACTCCTAAAATCCGTCTTAGCCATCTTTGTAGAGCCACATTTAGTTCTTTTCAATTTCATTGCAGTTTATTACAGAAGCCCAGCCACTGGTAGACATGTGTAACTTCTCTTGCCTACGATCTTGGAATTAGGTGACTTTTTTGCTTTAGATAATATATCGAAATGGGAAGTTTTATCGTCAAAATCATCTGTTGGGGGGTGTTAAACTAAAATATATCTGGAGTTGTTTTGTTTTTAATTCAAAACCACATTTAGCTACAGTCACAGAATTTGACTGTAGTTTGCTTTATAATTAATATTGAAGAGAGAGGCTTTCAACCTAATAACGCTCTGTAAGGGGATTTTAAACTCAAAACTATCTTGAGGGGTTTTAAAAAAGCCATCTGGAAGAGTGGGGTTGAAACTCCCCCCCCCCCCCCCCCCCCATCGGCTTGGCTACGCTAGAAGAATTTTAGTGTTTAATTTGCTTTTTTTTTTTATTCAAGATGTATTTTTTAGCATCAAACCCCTCTGAAGGGAAATTTAAACTCACAACATCCAATATGCTTGGCTACGCTCATAGCATTTTGATTGCGAAATTATTATTATTTTTTTTTTTGAAGATTTATTTTTTAGCTTCAAACCCCGCTGGCGGGGCGTTTAAACTAATATCCCTTTGGCTACACTCATACAATTTTGAGTGTGTAATTTGCTTTTTTATATTGAAGAGGAGATTATCGTAAATTTTGGAGAGGGGCTTAAAATCAAAATATGCCTTAGATGTGCTCTTGAAATTTGGGGATTGTCGTTTGCATTTTTTTTTTGTTTTATAGAAGAGGAGGATTTAAATGCAAAACCCCCTGGTAAGGGTTAGGGTTTACTGGGCGTTAGGGTTAGGGTTTGGAAAAAAATCGCCTAGAAGTGACTCAACAAAAATGACTAAGACGGATTTTAGGAATCAGTTATATAGATAGGGTCTGAAGCAAAAAAAAACTATGCCGAGCTGGCAGTCAGAGAGGTTGTAACAAAGCGTCTCATGAGGTTTGCGGGACATATCCTCCGACAAAATGAACTACGGACACCAAGAGTTGCGATGACATGGAGGCCAATACATGCAAGTGTGGGAGGTAGGTGGGAACAAAATATAAACAAATATTAACACACGTTTTAAAATTAGTTAAAATACAATGATTACTATAAATGATTATAACAAGAAAAGCATTTTAAAATGCTTTATTAAAAAAAAATATATTAAGAGTAATTGTAGCAATTATTTTGGATCATTCATGTAATTATATGTATGATCGACCTACACATATAAATCTGTGCGATAGAAATTTTTGTAGTGGCCCCCGAAAGGGGAATAGACACTTTTAGTTTTGTGTGGAATGTCTGTCTGTTGGTTTATCTCGTTTAGATTTCGTACACTATAAAAGATACGACTTCATGAAACTTTAAACCATTTTAAGTTCTGATGCAATGACTACTTTTTTCTTTTCTGAAAGCGAAAAATTTAATTTTTTAAATGAACTATACCAATTTTTTTTTTTCATAAAAATTCACCATTTTTACAACTATTTACTTTTAATATTAAATTACCAGAGAAATTATGAGTCAAAAGTATAACAATAGTGAAGTATTTACAGCACATTTATGCAACCTGTTTAAGATTCTTTTTTACAAATTCTTTTTTATAAAAATATGAGTAAATCATAAAATTTCTGTCACAATAGCTACTACATTTACGAAAAAAAGTGTTTTTTTTAAAAATAAAATCTATTTAGCATGCATTTAAGTCGAATATATTTTTTTAAAAAAGATTAATAAGTAATATTTCATGTTTATACACTTGAACTGAACGCCCCCCCCCCCCCCCCCCCCGCCTTGCACTTGACTAGAGAGTGAAAAGGGAAAAGAGGGAAAGAGAAAAGTTCAAGGAAAAGGAAAAACACTTTTGAACGAATCTACTACACAGAGAGAGAGATGGATGCAGGGCAGAAACTCCCGTGATACTGACCCTAGCAGACAAGATTGCCACCTTGATGTTGAGGAAGTAGTTTTCCGAATCTCATAAGAGAAAATCGAAAATTGCCATACGAGGGAAAAAAATACAAGAAACAATATACAAGTTTGGAATTCTGAGTACGTGTGAGTGTATATATATATATATATATATATATATATATATATATATATATATATATATATATATAAATACATATATAGTTATGTGTATATACACGTTTGATAGAAGCTAATGTGAGGAACTGGATTAATGTAGAAAAAAGTCCATGAGCAAAAAGTCTATGAGCAAAAAGTCCATGAGCAAAAAGTCCATGAGCAAAAAGTCCATGAGCAAAAAGTCTATGAGCAAAAACCCTAAGCAATGGAGACAAAAATGTGTGACTATGAGGTTAAAAAGGTTAAATAACATTTAAAGTACTACTTTTACTTTTTGATGTTTATATTAAATTGTATCTAATGTTAACAATTTCACGGTATATACATTTAAAATACTTTATATTTCAAAGTTGTGCTATTAAAAAAAAGTTGTATGTTGAATAACCTGTACAAAGCAACTTATAACGATAAAATGTTATCATTGTATTTTAAAAGTAACTAGATTTAGTAGTATTTACTAACTCTAGGACTAGATCTAGTTACATCTAGATGAGATCTAACTTAAAGAATTAGAACCAAGTCAGCGATTCGGCCATTGGACTGACTGGGCTCTATAGTTTTGGTCAACAGCCAGTCTAGGAGAAAGAAACTCCGATATTACACCTAAGACTATCTGTTATTCACAGCCGTCTCAGACTTCTGTGCAACTGTGGACTGCCTTAGCTTAAAGAGTGGTATTTTTCTGCGCGACCAATTATCACTTTAAAAATACTCTGCGCAGGTTGGAGGCAATACAGTAATTAGCCCACAAACAACTAGTCCCAAACGAGTCGATAAAAGGATACCACTCAAAGTCGCCTGCTGGAATTTCCGCACACTGCAGGACAGCAACAAAAATGAATGCCTTGCTCTGGTACTGGTGGCATTAGAGTTGGCTGGGCTAGATGTAGGCAAGCTGCCTTCAGTGAGGTACGTTTGGCGAGCCATCGCTGACTGAAAGAGAGGCTGGCTACACCCTATACTGGTCCTGAAGAGACCCTCAGAAGTACAGGCAATCGGGGGTGGCCTTTATGGTAGAACAATCTCTTGCCAAGAAACTACTAGATATTCCTGTTGGTCACTCAGACCGACTGATGTCGCTCAGACTACCGTTAGATGACTCTAGATACGTCACTATTATCAGTGCTTACGCTCCCAAGCTGCAGGCAGAGCCTGAAACCAAGGAAAGATTCTACGATGACCTGAGGAGAGTCATGTACAAGGTGGACACTACTGACAAACTTATTATCATGGGTCATTTCAAAGCTCGAGCGGGGAATGACTACAGCGCTTGGCCAGGTATTCTAGGTAGGCATGGCATTAGCAATGGCAACGATAACGGCAAACTTCTGTTTGAACTCTGCTTTTTCAACAAAAAAGCCGTTTCAAGACCGCATGGATGCACCCACTGGCACCTGTTGGAATACATAATAGCGAGGCAGTGTGATGTCAGGGATGTGGTGCACACTAGAGTAAAGCTCAAAGCCGACTGTTGCACGGACCATCGCGTCTTGTTCGGACCAAGCTGAACATCACAATCAAGATGGTAAAAAAAGATGGCCTGCCTTGGGCAGCTAAATGTTGAATGTCTGACTGACTCACGAGAGCGCTTCATTGTACTACTCGAGTATGATCTTCGAAAGACCTAGAATGATGATCCAGTGAGTAACTGGAGCCAGCTAAAAACGATACTTCAGGACGTGACGTCCAAAGACGTGGGATACTGCAGTAAACCCAACAGGTTTAATGAGAACGATACCGCAATTCAAGTACAGTTAAAGAATAAGCAAAAATATTATCGCGAACCCTAATGACAACGCAGCCAGAACTCTCTATAAAGCTTTTTGTCACAGTCTGCAGTCAAAGGTCAGGGAACTAAAAACTAATTGGTGGCTGGAGCTGTCCGTAAACATGCAGAGACTTGCTGACACTGGTGACACTTGCTCTTTCTATCAGTCGCTTGGATGTGCCTATGGACCAACTTACCAGACTACACCGCTAAGATCACCTGATAGTTCTACCGTATTAATTAGCTTGGCGGAAATACTAAATCGCTGGACAGAACACTACAGTATGCTGTTTGGTGATAAAGGCACGTTGCCTTTGTTCGATCGACTAACCCACTCTTTAGTGGACTTGCTCCTACTCTATATCTTCTTTGGCGTAATGCTGGGTCAAGTGAGGCAGCGATTGCACGTAGGCATCTACATCCGGCTTTGTTCAGAAAGCAATGTGTTCAATCTTCGACGTCTACTATCCAATACAAATTTAAAGGAGATGGTCAGAAAGGAGTTTCTCTATGCCGATGCTTGAGCCCTGCTAGCTCGCAATAAACATAAACTCCAGAAAGCGGTAAACGAATTTGCAAAAGCTGCCGCCTCTTTCGGTCTATCTATAGAACTTCTGGAAAAGAGAAGTCATGTTCCAGAAGTCACCCAATAAATCATACTCAGCCCCAAGGATCACCGTAAACGGACTGCCCCTTAACCTGGTAGACATCTTCACATATATAGGTAGTATAGTGTCAAATGACGTCTCACTTTCAAGGGAAGTTGATAACCGTCTAGCCAGGACCAGTAGCGCGAGAGTTTGGGGGAAAAAATCGCTCCGCATGCCTACAAAAGTCAATGTCTACCAGGCGGTGGTTCTCTTAACCCTTCTACATGGCTCTGAGACATGAACACTATACAGTAAACAACAAAGACTTCTTGAGCGCTTTTACCAAAGATGCTTGCGCTCCATCATGGACATACGGTGGCAAGACCGCACTACAAACAGCGATGTCCTTGCGAACGTCGGCATGGACAGTATAGAGGGACATCTTTTGATCCGAAAGTTACGCTAGATAGGGCATGTATCTCGTATGGAAGACGAACGTATGGCAATAGCAGTCTTTTTGGTAAGCTAAAAGGTGGTCGGCGTAACAGAGACCATGGAAACGCTTCAAAGACCAGCTTAGGCGTAAACTTTACTTGGCTGACATAGAAGAGAACACCTGGTTGCATGCGGCCTCACAACGATACAGCTGGAGGTCCCACTAGATCGTGGGATACACATTTGAGACCAAAAGAAAATCCGCTGCCGAGGACAAACGCAGACGGCGAAAAGAAAATCTAAATCGACCACCTGTAGACAATCGTTGCCGTGGATGTGGCAAAATATGTTGGTCACAGCTGGAGCTACGCAGCCACGGGAAATACTGCATTCCTCACTAATCTTCGGACTTGAAGACAGGCATTATTATTATTATTATTTGATTTGTACCTTCACTAATAATAAATATACTTTTGGAAAAAAAAGAAGCCCAATAAAAAAGCCAGTAGCCAAAAAAAAAAAGACAGAGCCCAAAAAGAAACCAAGAAAAGACGCAAAAGCCCAAAGGATTTCTAGGATGTAAACAGCTTTACAACTGACGTCAAAAGCTAAAAAGCTATGGTATTTAAAAAAAAAGAGTGAAACGTGTAGTTTTTTTATTTTTTTTATTTTTAGACTTTAAATATTATATTTGCTCTTTACAAAAGAATTAGATTAATTTAATAATCATCCAATAACACCAGTTAGGCTATTTTTTCATTTAAGGGGAGGTATCCCTAAAAATATTATTTTTGTTATTTCTAAAGCTAGGCCTTTGAAATTTGTTATGGTAATATATGATGATATACTAAAATAATGCTAAAAAAAAGTTTTTTTTTTAAATGATGGTTGCCATGGTAACGACGGCCATATTGTTTATTGTATACAAATTAAAACTCTGAATTTTGTAAAAACTATTGATCAGAAATACATGAAATTGAATTAAAAGATAAGAAAAAAGGATCATCTGAATTGATACAATGTCAGAATTAAAGATTTAAGTATGTTAATTTTTTTAGAAATTTTTGAATTTTTAGTATATTTTAAACCTAAAAAACAGGATAAATATTAATTAAAATTACTTTTAAAAAAAGTAAATAAAATATTGAAAAAAATCATTGTACAAGTAAAGTAAATGATGTCCTTAAAAAGTGTTTCAAATTTCATCAAAATCTATCAAGTAGTTTAGGAGAAATTCCTAGTAAGGCATAATGACATAAGCAAAAACTAACATTTCTAGAAAAATGAGTTTAAAGTATAAATTTTATTAAGATTCTGTCTCGTAGCCCTTACAAAAACATTTACAAAACATGTTTTAGACACAGATTTAAGCTATAAAAATGATTGTAATGTAAAGAAAAATTATGTTATTAGTTAAAAATCGATATCCTAGACCTAAAACTCGATTTTCTCTAGGGATACCTCCGCTTAACTTCACCCTCACCTATCCCTTAGTCTGTTGGACGGTTGGGAAACTAACACAATATCTGTCAGCCGTTATTCTCTACGTTCTTTATGTATATTTGTCTATTTGAACTAACAACAGTATCGGCAACACTTTCGACACTTCTTATTGTATCGATAGAAAAAAGTTATAGTTTTTTAGCGGCCCCCGAAAGGGGAAAAGCCGCTATTAGTTTTGTGTGAAATGTCTGTCCGTCCGTCCCGTTTAGATCTCGTAAACTAGAAAAGATATTGAAAATATTTTAGACCTTTCAAAGTTCTGATGCAATGGCTACTTTTTTTTCTGAAAGCGAAAAATCTAATTTTTAAAATCAGTTATGCAAGCAGTTTTTTTTAAAGAGAAAGAGCTAATTAGTATGCATTATAAGTTACACCTAATTTAAACAAATAGTAATCTTGTAAAATTCATATTCCTGAATATTACTTTACATTGTCTACAAATTCTGCATTTTCAAAACAATTACATCAATTATAAGACTTCAGTTAGGCCAGGAGAGGCGCGGTAGCTCAGCGGTAAAGTGCTTGGCTTCCCAACAGGGGTCCCGGGTTCCAATCCTGATGAGGTCTGTGATTTTCAACTTCAGGATCCTTGGGCGCCTCTGAGTCCACCCAGCTCTAATGGGTACCTGACATTAGTTGGGGAAAACTAAAGGTGGTTGGTCGTTGTGCTGGCTTATAGACACCCTCGTTAACCATTTGCCACAAAAACAGATGAACTTTACATCATCTGCCCTATAGACCACAAGGTCTGAAAGGGGAACTAGTTAGGCCAGGTTTACATCTAACTTTGCATTCACTTGCACCTATCCTTTGATCTGCTGCACCGTTGGGGCACTACACAAGATCTGTCAACCTTTTTTCTCCATTCTTATCTCTCATCTCTTTGATATAATTTAATTTGGATGTTCTTTCTGAAAATATTGAAGCCTGCCTGGGTGGACCATTTTGGGGACTGATTTTGTGTTTGTGTTTCCACACAAACTGTCTTTGTAACCTTGTTTTTATAGTTTTTAGTTCATAGTTTCTGGTATTCTTTCTGAAAATATCTAAACCTGCCTTTTTATCTCAAGGGCCGATTTTGAGTTTGTGTTTTCACTCAAACTGTCTTTGTAATCTTGTTACCAATTGTCTTCGTTTAGCTTTAAGCTTCCTCAATCTGCAAAGTGTTTTCAATGTTCCTGAAGATTAAATTAATTATAATCTATGACGTTGACGTTTTGTGTTGTTGTATTATTAAAAGAGTCTCTTCACATAACAAAACGTAGCATGTGGCGCCATACGTAAGGTAAAACCTACGTATTCCTCTATAAACAGTTGATCTCCTGTCAACAGACAGTATGTGGTAGAGATAATAATGTCTAGATCTAGAGACAGGATATTATTTAATTCGACTATTAGTATAGACTATGGCGGACAATGCTTAAGTTGCAGCGTTGAAGGCAGAGAGGAGGTTGTTGGAGCTTGAAGAGGCAGAACTAAGAAAATACTTGCAAGAAAGGTTGATGGAGAGGGAGAGACTAGTGATGGAAAGAGAAAAAGAAAAGGAGAGATTAGACAAAGAGGACAAAAGAGAAAGAGAAAAGGATAAGGAGATAGTAGCTATGAAGGAAAAAAGAAAGAAAACGAAAAGAGAGCCATTGAAAGAGATTTATCGTTTAAAAAAGAGACGGCGGAGAAAAAGTTGAAAACAGACCAAAGAAAAGAGAGTGATAAAAAAAAAGAGTGACACTACAGGGAATAAACTGTCAAAATATAATGGTTTGATATTCAACGAAGACAAGATGGACATTGACATTTTTCTGAAAAGGTTCGAAAAAAAAAAAAAATATGTATGAACCAGGGTAACTATAGTGTTGTGAAAGAACAACTACTTAGAACTTTCGGGAAAACAGAGGCTTTCTATCGCCAACAGTTTGTCAATTGTGAATTAGAACCAGAGGATGATATTCTTGGACAAAATGAGCAGCCATTTCGATAACTGGATAGAAACCGCCGAGGTAGAAAAAAACTTTGACAGTCTTAAGACTGTCTCATGCTGGACAAAGTGATTTACGAGTGTCAGGAGGAATTTAAAATATTTTTGTTGGAGAGGAAACCAAAATCCATAGAAGACATAGTAAGACTGATAAGGGCGTATAAATTGGCACATCCCGAGAAGAAATTATCTAGAGGCAGTGATGTAGAAGAAATAGTTGCCTTTAACAGAACATTACAGACACAGAATAACTCTTACAGAACAAGGGAGACACAGGATAGACATTTTAGAGGTGTACATATGAAAAACAATATGATAACCGCAACGGACGATATCAAGGAAACAGACAGGAAAGAAAGGACTGGTATAAAGGTGAAATAGAGCAAAGCTTATTATTGTCATCTGATACTGGAACATTGGAGGTTTTTCAGAAATTCGTAGGGAACAAGGCAGCCAAAACCATCAGGGATACAAGGAGCACTATTATTGGAGTAAATAAGAAATTAGTGGAAGACCATGAATATACAGGCGAATCTAGGAAGTGTGTTATGTTTAATGGTAATATTGTACAATTACCGATTGCTAAAGTTAGTATAGACACACCGTATTTTAAGGGGAAGCTTGTGTTATAGATCAGGGTGAAATAGATTTAATTATTGGGAACATTCACGGGGTGAAATTATGTTCAGAAAGGGAGATTGAGAATTGGAAGAAATATTATGGGGTAAAGTCTACTCGATGTAGAAATGGGGATGTGGAAGAAGACATAAGATCCCATACGTGGGTAGCAGAGTGCACGAGAAGAATGAATTAACAGATAAGGTAGAAAGCAAATCAAAGTAAAGTAAGGCAATCAGAGGTACAGGGAAAGCGATTTAAACCCACATACAGACGTACAAATCCATACATCTTATTCTTTAATTGTGGGAGAAAAAGGCATACTTGAAGACGGTGTCAACAGTTAATCAGAGTTAAGGAATTAAGGTACAATAGTGGAGAGGTGTATACGAGTAAAGAGAGGGATATTAGCAGTCTATATAACAGTACAGCTAGACCATTCTGTAGTAGGATCACAATAGGACATCATTGCCAAGGAGGGAAGTGGAAAGTATGGCATTTCAATAATGTTTGAATTATATAGATATGATTAGTAAAGGTGAGAATGATGGATACTAATTAGTGTTCTATTCTACACAATAAATATATGTGTAATGAATAGGATATTTTTTTTACATATTCATATAGGTTAAGGCTACTACTTAACAGAAGTTTAGTAAAGGCTACATAGAAAATGTAAAAGAGTATAAGCAGTGGAAAGTAGATACAAAGATTTTGCACAATGTATTTAATTTTGTGTGGTTCTGTTCATGGGCGTAGCCAGGGGGAGGTTTGGGGTTCAACCCCCCCCCCGAAATGAAATCCCCCCCTAAAAAAATACCTCTTCAATATAAAAAAAAAGCAAATTACACACTCCAAATTCTTAGGGGTTTTGAGTTTTGTGTTTAACCCCCCTCCCCCCTCTCTCAAGTGGGGTTTGAAGATAAAAAAAACAACCTCTTCAATATAAAAAAAGCAAATTACACATTTAAAAAATCTTTGAGCGAAACCAAAAGGGTTTTAAATTTAAACCCCCCACCAGTTAAAGTTGCAATGACATGGAGGCCATTACGAGGAAATCGCAAACAGGAACATCCTAGTACAACTTCACGACATACTGTCATAGAGGTCCTCAGAGCAGGTGTGAAGAGACTTCAGACATTGCCAGCGACAGATTTTTGTGGAAAAAGCTTGCCACCCAATTAGCTATGTAGATACCTTAGAATATGCATTTTTTAGGCTTTCAATACCGGAAATAGTGCTTGGCGGCGGAAAGTCTACACATTTTTCACTAACTCAAAGAAAAACTTTTTCTAGGGTATAATAAACGTCTTCTGAAAGAATGAAGAGTCAGAGTGTAATAAAAATTAATTATATATACACACACACAAATATATATATATAGCAATGGGGGGGGGGAGAAAAAATCCCCCAAACCCCCCCCCCCCCCCGAAAAAAAAATGGCTACGCCCATGGTTCTGTTTGATTATAATTATTCTATTAAAATTACATTTGTAAGAAAATTATCGAAATGGTGTCATACAAATACAAAAAAAAAGAAACGTCAAGACTGGAATCATTCTCTAGGCCTGATGATACTAACATGTAAAAAGCATTGAGTTAAATCTATGGTATTATGAGTGTTGTAAGTTAGTTATATGGTAATAATTTGCGAGTGTTGGTCTCCTTCAGTCGTAGAACGACTATGGTTAATCTCGCACACTTCCTCATGTGATCGTGGAGCCCTATTTCGGAGAGACACTCCCGTCCACAAATATTGCAGGTTAAGGTAGCCTTTGCTTCGGGTGGTAGAGGAGCCATTTTTCGTATTGTACGTTTTCTTCCTGAGCTGAGACCCATGTACTTTCACTGTCCATAGCTTTCTTGGTCACTGTCTGTCTCCATCTGGTGCGGTCTAGAGCTATGTCTTCCCAAATGGTTAGTATTGATGTTCATTTATTTGAGGTCACGTTTTATTACATCTATGTAACGGAGGTTGGGGCGACCAGTTTTTCTTGTGCCAGTCGCGAGTTGTCCGTAGAGGATGACTTTTGGGATGCGATTGTCCTCCATTTGCGAGTGGATATTGCAAAAATGTGTTGTTATGTTAACACAGTTGCCTCCGTTTTAGACTTTATTGGACAGATGATGTAAAGGTCATTTGTTTCTGTGATCCATTAATAACAAGCAAGAGAGTTACATGGCTATTACAAAGACCAACTGTCTCTATTTTTCCAAATCATTGTCAGTTATTAAATAGAATTGGGTGGCCTCAGGGGCGTCATTAGAAATCCCAAAATTCAAAATCCAAGGCTAGAAGTGTGAGAATGACGTCAAAATGGGCTTCGAAGAAAAACAACGTTTGCCTAGGTGACTAAGTTAAACCATATGTTTTCATTAGAATGAATTAAATATTTCGTAATTTCCTTTGCCCCAAAGATGACAAACAAATAAAACACATACATATTTTAATGTGTCTACAGCTCAACGAGGACAATGCAGTTAAGGAAAGATCACTTAATGAACAGTTTTTTTAAACTTATGCAAGAGACATAGTGGTACTTAAATACTTCCTGAGTAAATTGTAGTTAGATAAATACCTTAACTGTTAGTTCAATACTCGTTGGGTCAATTAAGATGTTTTCACTTGCTGTTTTACCTCGATACGTTTTGGATGTGTTGTAATCCAATAGAAAAATGAAAGATATAGATAGATAGATAGATTTGATAGATAGATGATTGATAGATTAGATAGATAGATATAGATAGATAGATTTATATAGATATAAAGATATATATATATAGATAGATAGATAGATTAGATAGATAGATGATAGAAAGATATATTAGATAGAAAGATAGATAGATAGATAGAAAGATTAGATAGATAGATGATAGATAGATAGATAGATGATAGATAGATAAATAGATAGTTTGATAGACAAGACAGATAGATAGATAGATAGATAGATATAGATAGATAGATAAATAGATAGATAGATATAGCTATATATATATATATATATATAGATATACATATAGATAGATAAATAGATATAGATAGATAGATAAAAAAATAGATATATAGATAGATAGAAAGATAGATAAACAGATAAAGATAGATAGATAAAAAGATAGATAAATTAGATAGATAGAAGGATAGATAGATAGATAGAAAGATAGATAAATAGATAGATAGATCGATCGATAGATAGATAGATAGATAGATAGATA